>JAFBJR010001989.1:0-23653 GCA_016785285.1 Brachirus orientalis
CACAGCAGATGATGACCAGGCTTCACTGGCGATCCACTGCAGGCCTGTTACATTCTGCCTCACCACCTGTACATTGCATTGTAAAAAGTATATAAATTCATGTTTTCATACCAGTTAAGTAGAATCTATTTTCCACAGTTGATGTCATACAGAAGCATACAACACAAGAAAATAGAAGGACTTGACTGTAGACAAAATGGCTGACCTCTGTACCTCCACACCTTTGAGCCGGAAATTGATTTATGTATAGGACAGTCTATTAATCTACTCAAAATGCAAAAAAGTAGCAACTGATTACTGCTTATGTGAGCTTGAGTCATGAATACTACATTTAAATACAGACATGCAGGGGTCCATCATATTTTGTATGCAGCCAGGTTCTCTTGTAAAACAAACTACACAGTCTTGGCAGATAAACCGCATGGTGGGTAATATTGGGTAACATCTCAAACAGTTAGATTTTACCCAGAGAATTTCAATTCAATTCAATTCAACTCATTATGCATAGCACCAAATCTAAACATACATTATCTCAAGGCACTGTACATAGAAAGGCTGAAACCTGTCAGGGTCCGGTTTCCCCTGCTTCCTGTCTTTTATTTTGTCAAGACATTTGTTTCCTGTGCAACACTGTCTCTGCCTTTTGATTTCAGGAGACTTGACCAGGCTGCTGGGCGGAGTCACTCCTCACACACCTGCTGCGCATTTCCTTGATTCCCTCCCGGCCTTTATCAGCTGGTTCCTTCTTGCAGCAGGTGTCAGCGCGTCTCACTTGTTACCCGGTACTCTATCACCCCAGTTGTTACTCTGATCAGCTCGTCCTTATGCTCCTTTTTGTTCCGTTTTTTAACAAGTGGTCTTTTCCCCTTTTTTTCTAGTTTTCCCGGGAGATCCTCGCCCAGCCAGCCTGTCAGTCTCCTCGCTTTTTGTTACCTTTAGTTGGCTCATTTAGTTATGTTTTTTGTACATTTTGTAAATAAATACTGCGCACCTTGTTCTTTTCAACCTGGCTTCTGCTCTTCTTTTTACGGTTCATACATGCCCAGTGTAAACCCTAACAGTACGCGCTGACCAAAACAGGGCAATGGACCCCGCGGAAGCCGCGTCGTTGAAACAGGCACTCGTCGCTCAGGAAGCGGCCGTGAAGACACATGGACAGATACTAAACGATATCATGGACGCCATACGCTCACTCTCCTCGAGCGTTACGCATCTTACCCAGAAGTTGTCAACGCCTGCAGCTCATCCGACCACCGTACCTGTTCCGACTCCTCTGCCGGGGTCCTGTCAGCAACCACCATCCTCTGCTGTTCCGCCTGTTCTCCGAGAAGCTCCCATACCGAGGGGCGAGGTAGGAGTCTGCAAACGTTTCCTGTAAACTAGTGTTTGAACAACAGCCAAGCATGTACTTATCTGATAGCTCCCGTATTGCATATGTGTTTAATTGAGCCCGCAGAAGGGCTACAGATAAACTCTGGATAAACTCTCTGTGGGAATCTAACTCACCTGTTCTGGACTCATTTGACTCTTTTTCTGAAGAGATGATCAGGGTTTTCGATACTCCATTTAGAGACACTCTGCAGCCAGGCTGCTGAACATTAAACAGGGTAGTCGCCCCGCTGCTGAATACTCCATTGACTTCCACATTCTCGCAGCTGAGAGTGGCTGGAATGAGCCAGCGTTAACCACCGCTTTCCTTAGGGGGCTAAATGATGATGTTAAGGATGAACTAGCAACTAGAGATGAATGTGCGTCTCTGGAAGCAATGATTAGCTTGGCTGTAAGGATTGATAATTGGCTCAGGGAGAGGCATAGAGAGACTAGGGGTTCCAGATCATACTCCCCCCAGATCTCTTTTCCCAGGCCTCCCCTCAACTCTCCTCCTGTATCCTGCCTGCCTTCGACTCCAGTTCCTGCTCCCAGGACTGCCTCACCATCTCCAGCACCTCCCGAGCCTATGCAGCTGGGAAACACCCGGTTGTCCCCCGATGAGCGGCAGAGGAGGATCAGACACGGACTTTGCCTCTACTGTGGACGACCTGGACACCTACGACGCACTTGTGACGTAAGACCCACTAGGGGGCGCTCGCCCGGAGAAGGGAGAATCCAGGTGAGCAAGACCAATTCTGAGGCCCGCTCCTCCAAACGCATTCACTTAGATGCCACTCTCACTCACCAGGGCACATCTCACACACTCAGGGTGCTTATAGACTCCGGTGCTGACGATAACTTTATCGACCCTGACCTAGTACGACAGTTAGACTTACCCCTGACTCCCATATCTCCACCACATACAGTTTGTGCCATCGACGGTTCCCCGCTCCCTCCGATCTCCCAGCAGACTCAGCCCCTTTCCTTATTAATCTCTGGTAACCATCATGAGTTGATTTCCCTTTTGCTAATCCCCTCACCATCATCACCCATGGTATTAGGACTTCCCTGGCTAAAACTTCACAACCCACACTTGGATTGACTCAACTCCTCTGTAGTTAGCTGGAGCACTTTTTGTCACTCGCACTGTCTTCGTTCCGCCGAAGTAAGCACCAAGCACTTTCCTTGCCTCCTCGCCGACCATACGACTGCCCCATTGACCTAATCCCCGGCGCCAAATTCCCCACTAGTAAACTTTACAACATTTCCCGTCCTGAGAGAGAGGCTATGGAGAAATATATTTCTGAATCTTTGGCTTCTGGACTAATTAGACCATCCTCCTCTCCTCTCGGGGCGGGATTCTTCTTCGTAGCCAAAAAGGACAAATCTCTGAGACCGTGCATTGACTTCCGAGGACTAAACGACATCACGATTAAGAATAAGTACCCTCTGCCGCTGATCGACCCCTCTTATGAACCTCTGTCACAAGCAACCGTCTTCACAAAATTGGACCTCAGGAATGCCTACCATTTAATCAGAATAAGAGAGGGAGATGAATGGAAGACAGCTGTCAATACACCCATCGGCCATTTTGAATACTTAGTTATGCCATTCGGACTCACCAACGCACCAGCAGTTTTCCAAAACATGATAAATGATATACTTTGGGACATGTTGAATCAAGTTTATCTTTGTGTATCTTGATGATTTAATTTTTTCCCGCAATTTAACTGAGCACAGAAAGCACGTTCGCCTTGTTCTGCAGAAACTCCTAGAGAACAGTTTATTTGTTAAAGCTGAGAAGTGTGTTTCATGTACACCAGATTGATTTTCTTGGTTTTATTTTGGCAGTGTGAAGCCGGACCCTCGGAAGATCGAGGCAGTAGCCAATTGGCCCCCTCCTCTGAACCGCAAACAGCTGCAGCGCTTCCTGGGGTTTGCTAATTTTTACCGCCGGTTTATCCGTGGTTACTCGAAGGTGGCCTCTCCTCTCACCAGGCTGATCTCTGCCTCTCTGCCATTCCGATGGACTCCAGAAGCTGACTCCACCTTCAACTCTTTGAAGACCCTCTTCACCGAGGCTCCTGTTCTCGCTCTCCCGGATCCATCACGCCAATTCGCCGTGGAGGTCGACGGCTCTGACTGGGGGATTGGGGCGGTGCTCTCCCAACGGAATCCTGAGGAACAGAGGCTCCACCCATGCGCCTACTTCTCCCGCAAGCTCACCCCCACTAAGGCCAATTATGATGTCGGGAACCGGGAGTTGCTTGCCGTCGTGGCCGCCATTCAGGAGTGGAGGCATTGGTTGGAGGGAGCTGAGCAGCCTTTCTTAGTGTGGACTGATCACAAGAACTTGGCTTATCTTCGCCCGAAGGCTTAACGCCCGCCAGGCCCGCTGGTCTTTGTTCTTGGGACGCTTCAACTCTGTCCTTTCCTACCGGCCCAGGTCCAAGAACGCCAAGCCTGATGCCCTCTCCAGAGTGCACGACCCTGTCCATCAAGAGGACGTCGATCAGCCCATCCTGCCCGCCTCCTGCCTGATTGGTGCCACTTCCTGGGACATAGAGCGGGTGGTCCAAGAAGCTCAACAGACTGAGCCGGATCCTGGGACTGGACCTCCCAACTGCCTTTTCGTCCCATCCGCTGTCCGTTCTCAGGTTCTCCAGTGGGGACATGGCTGACCTGCCACCCTGGGGTAAATCGCACAGTCCACTTCCTTCAGGAGAGTTTCTGGTGGCCGTCGATGACTGCGGACGTCAGGGAGTTTATTGCCGCCTGCTTCCGGGGAAAGACATCTCATCGCTCATCATCTCATCCCTCCCTGAACATCCATCCCACGTTTCATGTCTCCCTCCTGAAGCCCATGGCCTCCAGTGACCTGGCCCCGCCTCAAGAACTGCCTCCACCCCCCGTCTGATCGCTGGCCTCCCGGCGTATACGGTGAGAGAAATTCTGGACGTCCGGTGTCGAGGCAGAGGTTTTCAGTTCCTGGTGAATTGGGAGGGGTACGGTCCTGAGGACCTCATCCTGGGTTTCTCGAGCCCAGATACTGGACCCGGCCCTCCTCAGAGACTTCTACCAGAGGTACCCGGATAAACCTGGTAGGTCCCCAGGAGGTGCCCGTTAGAGGGGGGGTACTGTCAGGGTCCGGTTGCGTCTTTTATTTTGTTAAGACATTTGTTTCCTGTGCAACACTGTCTCTGCCTTTTCATTTCAGGAGACTTGACCAGGCTGCTTGACCAGGCTGCGCATTTCCTTGATTCCCTCCCGGCCTTTATCAGCTGGTTCCTCCTTGCAGCAGGTGTCGGCGCGTCTCACTTGTTACCCGGTACTCTATCACACCAGTTGTTACTCTGATCAGCTCGTCCTTATGCTCCTTTTTGTTCCATTTTTTAACACGTGGTCTTTTCCCCTTTTTTTTTTCTAGTTTTCCCGGGAGATCCTCGCCCAGCCAGCCTGTCAGTCCCCTCGCTTTTTGTTACCCTTAGTTGGCTCATTTAGTTTTGTTTTTGTACATTTTGTAAATAAATACTGTGCAACTTGTTCTTTTCAACCTGGCTTCTGCTCTCCTTTTTACGGTTCATACATGCCCAGTGTAAATCCTAACAGAAACCTCTACAATATTACAGAGAGAAAAGAGAAACCCAGCAGTTCACACAATGAGCAAGCACTAGGCATCAGTGGAGAGAAAAAACTCCCTTTTAACAGAAATCTGACAGAACCAGACTCAAAGATGTGCGGTCATCTGCCTCGACCGGTTGGGGTGAGAGGAAAATGGGGGACAGAGGAGAGGTGGGGGACAGAAAGGGGGGAGAGAAAGAAAAAGAGGGAGGTGAGGGAGAGACAGAAGAGAGAGACCAGGAGCAAATATACAACAGTTGTATCAAGTTTAGAGTCAGTTATGCCATGTTTATAGAACTACAGTGTCATTTATACAAGCAGCAGCAAACATTATTGATAAGAAATTATACTGAAATCAAGTTTAATTATAGCATAATAATACAATAATACTACTGTTAGTCTACTGCCTGCAAGGTGAGGACAGAGAGAGGAAAAGAAGGAAAGGCACAGATTTGGGAGATAAAAAAAGGTTATAGATAGATAGATAGATATTCCTCCCCCATGGGGGAAACACACATTTACAGTAGCAAAAAGGCAAGGTAGCAAGAGGCAAAGAAAGAGCAAGTAAAATAAAACAAATACTGACATATAATTGTATATGTCAGTATTTGTAATTAGTAATTATAATGACATATTATTAAGTCATATTCAGTGTAGAGAGTGAGTATGAGTGCACCACAGGGAATCCCCCAGCAGTCTAGGTCTATAGCAGCATAACTAAGAGATGGTTTAGGTTTCCCTGAGCCAGCTAAATTGAATTCTAAACTGTACAGGGAGCCAGTGTAGAGAAGCTAACACTGGGGTGATGTGGTCTCTCTTACTAGTTCCTGTTAGAACTCATGCTGCAGCATTTTGAATTAACTAGAGGGTTTTAACAGACTTATTGTAACAGATAGTACCGACTTACAATAATCTAATCTTGATGTAACAAAAGCATGAACTAGTTTTTCAGCATCATTTAAGGATAAAATGTTTCTAATTTTCATAATGTTGCGCAGGTGGAAGAAGGCTGTTTTGGAAATGTGTTTAATATGTGAGTCAAATGATATATCCTGGTCACAAATCTTTACAGTGGAACTGGACGCCATGGTGATGTCATATAAAGTGACAATATGGTCAGAAAGACAAAGACAGCACAACATGTTTAGCATGTGTGTTACATGGTAATACAAGCAGTGATGCATAAACATTCTAAGTCTAAAATACGTCTGGTAAAACTGTTAACAAGTCAGAGGTCACTTACATTTATTTGACACAAACTAACTTGTTTTGGCAAAAATTACAGTTTAACAAAGGATATATAATTTCACCTACCTCTTTCATAAGATTAATTATGATTCTCTCACTTGCAAACACAATCACCACTCGAGCTGTAGATTTCCTCATCACATCCACTATTCTCCTTAGTTCATCAGGGTCATAAACACGGGGCAAAATCTCTGTGTAAGCCAGACAACCTCCACCAGCTGGACCCAGATCAGAGTGAAAGGATCGGGCAGCGTGGACTCCATAATCATCATCACTGATGAGCAGACCTGCCCAAGTCCAACCAAAGTGTTTTAGAATCTGAATCATAGCATTCACCTATGTGGACACAGAGCAGAGGGATTAGTGCACAGGCTGGAATCATCTTTCACTAGAAATCCGGATAAACTGCTTCATCAAAGACTCATGTTTAATCACTGTTGTAACATCAAAACTGACATAAAAATACAAGTGTTTACAAATTAAAATACTGTAAAGCTTCTCTTTCATTACTTCAGATACTGTAAATAATTACATAAACATCAACACCCACAATAAAATGTAAATGCTTCAGTGAGGTCAGCTATAATGTTATTATTTAACAGTAGTAACAAAATAATAATAATAATATTAGAAAAATTAATTTTTCTATTATTATTATTATTATATTATTATCAATTGTATTAATTTCCATCATTTTTAATTTTTCCATATCCCTCACAGTCTCACCCATAACAGTCAGGCTGTTGTGGCTCAGAGGTGAAAGACAGGTCAGGATCAGCTGGAAAGAAGTGGAATCTGAAAATCCCACCTAGAATCACATCTCCAGGTTTGTGCATCCCATTTAGACTAAACTGTCCTTTTAACTGACAAGAGGAGGAATAAAGAGAGGAGGACACAGCAGAGGAAAAACAGGAGAACAACATTAGTAAGAGTAAGTTGCTGTTTAAAAATGTCCCCATGATTTTGCTCTGGTTCATCCCTGAGGTTAGGATCGCCACTTTTTATCTCTTTGCAGTGTTGTTTATTTTTGCACACCACCCACTGGGGGAAGAGGAGGAAGCAGAGAAAGGACCTAAAACATATCTGACAGTATGTAGGTCCTGCCAGTAGGAGTATCTCAATCACATTCACAATAATAAAAGACGTAGTTTGATGTCATTAAGCTTCGGCAGCAACACACAGCAAATAGCAATGGGCAGTTATGATCCATTAGTAACAGTAATCACACAATAAAATGAAAAAAAAAAGAAAGAAAGAAAGAAAGAAAGAAAGAAAGAAAGAAAGAAAGAAAGAAAAAGAAAGAAAGAAAACACATTGGCTAACTAAATTTAGTAGAGCTGAATATGTCCTTTCTCACTTTCTGTTTCACAGGGGCTTTGACCCAGAAGTTATAGCTATTAAGTAGTTTGCACACATATGATTGTGTATTTGCTAGGTGCTTTAGGACAGACACATAGGAAATCTGGCACTCTGTAATACACATGAGAGTGATAGATGAGTCGAGTGTGTGTCCACTGTATGTTATTGTACTTTCTGAGAGTCAGAATTTGGCTAATATAAGTGCATAGCTCAAAACATATATATGATGTGAGCAATGTCATTTCTGGATATTTTCAAGAATCAAAAATATTTACATGTCATATGTAGCTGTACATGTACACCCACGGTCAAAGGAATTTGCAAAATTCTCCACTGTGCAAGGTAGCAAGAAAGGTAAAATAGAATATGTTTAGAATATATAAAATAAAATAAAATAAAATAAAATAAAATAAATATACACATAAACATAAACATCTGAAATGAAGGAGGGCTGCACACAATGTATACAATATATACAACACTATCAACACCTACAAATATTTACTCTACCAATCAAAAAAAAAAAAAAAAAGGAAAATTACATCTCGTCATTGCTCTTAAGGTCATGCTTCTTGTTTTCTTGTTTCCTGTTTTATTGTGAAACAGACCTCTCCTCACATTCCAGATTGCTTCACTTCCTGCCCCTGTGTGTTTTCCCTCCAGTTTTGATTGTCTGCCCCGCCCTCATTAGATTCACCTGTGTCTCGTCATCTCCCTTCACCTCAGGTGTATATAAGCTGTGCTCCCCTTCCCCTCTGTGCCAGTTCGTCTTAGTACCTCAGCGTCTGAACGTCCCAGCCATTTATTTACTTGTATCTGTTTTCCCTGGTTTTTGGATTATTGCCTGTGTATGACTTCTGCCTGTCTGCCGTTTTGGATTTGTTTGTTTGAACTGACTTTGTGTACCGACCACCTCTTTTGGACACAGTAAAGTGAGTTTTTGTTCTCAATCTGAACTGTCTTGGGGTCGTGCCTTTGAGTCCTGTTTTTTGTGGAGAACCAGTCTTAACAGTAGGGTGGGTAGTGCTGTCCGCGTTGTGCATTCAGCACAGCAAATCACTCTGTGTAGGGCTCTCCTGTCTATGGCACACAGCTGCCATTCCAGGCGGTGATACTCCCGGTTATCCCAGACTACTGCTGTGGTGTAGAAGGCTCCTCTGCAGTGCTTCGAAGATCTTGAATTTCCTCAGCCTTCTGAGGTGGTACAGAAGCTGCCTCACATTCTTCATGAGGGTGGAAATGTCAGGTCCTCAGAGATGTAGATGCTGAGGTAGCTGAAGTTCTGTACTCTCTCCACTGGGGTCCCGTAGATCCTGAGAGGGTCCTGAAGTCCACAACCATCTCCTTTGTCTTAGAGACGGTCAGATCCAGGTTGTTCTGCTGGCACCATGACAACAGGCCTTACCAGTACCGTGTTGTGGATTTGCAGTCGTGGATTTAGAGAGTAGAGCAGATGACTCAGGATGCAGCCTTGGGGGCCCCAATGTTGACGGTGTGGGGGCTGGAGGTGTAGTTTTCTATCCTCGCCATCTGTGGTCTGTCCGTCAAAAAGATCTGGATCCAGAAGCAGAGTGAGGAGTTCAGTCCCAGGTCCTTGGGCTTAAACCAATCAATAAACCAGTCAATGAGGAACTATGGTGCTAAATGCAGAGCTGTAGTCAATAGGTGCATATACAGTAGTTCCCTTTCATGCTCTCCAGGTGGGTGAGGGTGGTGTAGGTTTATGGCGTCACTCAATACTCTAGGTGAACTGAAGAGGGTCAAATGAAGTGGGCAGTGAAGTGCAGAAAAAGTCCTTGATCTCCCAAAGCACTTCATTATCATTGAGGTGAGTGCTACTGCGTTATATTCATTGTTACATGCAGGGCTGGACTTTTTTTGGGACAAGGATGATTGTAGATCTCTTGAAACAGGTAGAAACAATGGAGTGAGCCAGGGACAAGTTGAAGACAGAGGTGAGTACAGGGCGAGCTGCTCAGCACGTTTTCGGTGCACACCCAGGGATGTCATCAGGGCCCTCAGCCTTCCTGTTGTTTGCACTTCTCAGAGCTCTCCTCACATCATACTCTGAGACGGACAGTATGCTGGGCTCCTCCGCGTCTCATAGTGTGCGAAGAAGGTTTACTCCTTCGCTTGGGAAGGATCCACGGCAGCTAGCAAATCCTTACTTCCTCTATTATCCGTGATATTCCAAAGTCCCTGCCACATGCATCTGTATACCGATCACCCAATGAAGCCTCTACTCTTTCCAATAGCAATGTTTAGCAGCCCCCACCTTCCTTCAGAGCTCATAGGACACTGCTTTGTATGGGATCATGCCCTGGAGATGTATGAAGGGAATACATCTCCATATGGTTCGAGCTGTCAGAACCAGTGTCTAGGTGGATCCAGGGAGCTGATTGGTCCTGCACTGGAGGTTCCACTATACGAGTGAGTCCTGGCTCCGCTAGTCTATGTGATGATGTGTCCTGTGAAGACTTGTGTTTCTCAGAATCTATAAGAGTAGAATGGCTAACAGAGCCTTCAGTTACCAGGCTCCTCTTCCTTGGAACCAGCTCCCGTATCAGTTCAGGAGGTGGACACCGTTGCTGTTTTTAACACTTTTTGATATATTTTATAGTTAGAGCTGGCTCAGGGAAACCTGAACCATCTCTTAGTTACGCTTCTCTAGACCCATGGTGCTTTTCCACTGTACAGCTCCAGCCCGGTTCGGCGTGGCATAGCATATCTGGTACTTGGTATTTTTTTAGTACCTGCTCTGGTGAGGTTTCAAGCAAGCTGAGCCGATATTGAATGTGACATGGACAGACTGCTGGCCAATGATTGGTCAATCATGAGTGGTTCGTCCAACACAAGAATCAATATGTTGTGATTTGACACTATACAAATTTAACTTCAACTGAATTAAACTGTTGACAAGATAAGTCCAGCTGAGTTTTGAATATTTAATTAATCCACACTGATATTCAATATATAATGCATATTACTTAATTGCAGTTACAGAATACAATATGGTATCACCCAGGAACATTTAGAAATAAAAATGCATTCAGAAATTATGATATATCTGAAAAAAATTGCACCACATGAGATGGTACAGTTTTTTGCCTATCGTATTTGTATTAATGAAAACTGGATGAGTCTTCTATCTCATTGCTACTGGAGAAAAGTAAAGATCTCTGTGGGGCCTATTTGAGGGACAGCTCAGGAAATACAGAGGGTATGCACATAAAGTAAGTGAGGCAAGGTTGAGATGGTATGGCAGCGTGCAGAGGCAGTGTGTAATAGTGATTATATTGGTCAAAGGATGTTGAAGATGGATCTACTGGGCAGGAAGAAAAGAGGAATACCACAGAAAAGGCTCATGAAGATTGTGGAGGACATGAGGACTGTTGGTGTAATAGAAGAGGACAAAATGGAGGTGAATGATCTGCTGTGGGGACGTCTATTCGGAGAAGCCACAAGAAGAAGAATGGACAATTAACACACTTTAATTGTCCACATCATGATCTGGGAATTATGACTCAGTTAAAAAAGAATACAGGGTGGATCAGACAGAGAGACAGCAGTATTAACTTTGTTACTTTGTGGTGCCTCGACCCATGATGGCTTTCTTTGTGTTTCTCTCTGGTCTCAACAGGATTATATAACATTTGGGTCCAAACAGTGCCACCAAGAGGCCAAAACTGGAGGCCAGGATGGCAAATACCTCCACTGCATCTGCATATTTGCCTGGTGAGCTGATGTAAGCAGGGACAAAGGCCACCCACACTGCACAGAAGATCAGCATGCTGAAAGTGATGAGTTTGGCCTCATTGAAAGTGTCTGGAAGATTCCTTGCTAGAAAAGCTAACAAACAACTGAGGACGGCCAGTAAACCAATATAACCAAGTAAAACTGCAAAACCAACTGTGGACCCAACTGCACACTCATAAACTATCTTGTCACTGTGATACTGGCTGTTTTTATGAGGCACTGGTGAAGCAGAGACAAGCCAGACAGTGCAGATTGCTGCTTGAACACAAGTCAGAACCAGAACTGTCCCTCTCTGCTGCACAGCACCAAACCACTTCAGACTGGACTCACCTCCTGGTTTGGAGGCCCTGAACACAGCCAGAACCACCATGGTTTTCACCAGGATACATGAGACACAAAGCACAAAGCTGATGCCAAATGCTGCATGTCTTAGTTGACAAGTCCATAATCTGGGTCGTCCAATGAAGAGCAACGAACACAAGAAACATAATTTGAGAGACACCAAGAGAAGAAAACTGAGTTCTGAATTGTTGACACGAACTATAGGTGTGTTGTGATGATGGATGAAGATGCCCAGAACAACAACACAGATAAATGTGCCCAACAGTGAGGTGGTTGTCAAGCAGATACCCAGAGGCTCATGGTAGGAGAGGAACTCTGTTTTCTTAGGAACACAGTGGTCACGCTGGGGGCTGGACCAGAAATCTTCTGGACAACTGGTGCACTCCATGGAGTCTGAGAAAAGAGGGAAAGTGATGAGATACATGTTTATACAACATCTCTGAAGTGTGGTGTTTCAAACTTTACACTCACCAGTTGTATTGCTGATCTTTCCCTCAGAACAAGGGACACAGTCAAAACAACACTCAGGTTCCCCCTTCTTTCTGGCCATGCGGGAACCTGGAGGACAGCTCTCACTGCACACTGACCGAGGAGGCTGTGGGGAGGAAAATCAGTATCTGTGGGAACAATTTATAAGGACTTGTCCATAGGCAAAGTGTCTAAAAATAGAAGTAACCTGTTTGGATTGAAAGTTCCAGAAGATTTTGTCTTCATCCAGTGTGAGTTCTTCACCTTTGAAGGCTGACCTCTTAACCTCACCCACTCTCTGAACTTTAGTTCTTCCATCAGGGAGCCACACCCAGTTCATGATGTCATATATTGGTAAGGCATCACCATTTTCATCAAATGACACTTGATCACCAAATGTTGTGGTGAAGTTGACTTTGTCCAAGTAATACATTAGCTTTTGATATCAGAGTTTGACATAGAAGACAAAAACATTAAAAAGTCATTTAGTAGAGGTATAAAATTAGCTGTTGTAGGTTGATGATTTCATTCTGGGCATATTGATGTGTCCAAATTACTGAAGGTAATTATGAAAAAAGTAAATGGTATAGATTCTGACTGAGATAATGTATGTTATGCATTGGTGCTATACAAATAAACCTTGAATGAATTAAAACTTAAAATAACTTCAGGATTTTAGATAGAGACAAGTGGGCTGTAGTGTTCTACATTTAAATATTAAGATTATCATTTTCATTTTCTGATGCTAACCAAGGTCAAGATCATTTTTTACTAATAAAATGATTTTCTAAATATTATTGAGAATGAAATTTAAGGAAATACAGGGGATTGAGTGGAATTAAGAGATGGAGTGTAAACTGATATCTCACCTGCCATGGCTCCAGTCTTTGTAAATGAGCACAGGTGTTGTTGCTGAAAGGTCCTCTCCCTGGCTCACACTGCAGCATGTCATCAAGAGCATATGCCAGAGCGTACACAGCCTTATACACATTATACTCTGGCCTGAGGTCTGAAACATCTAAGAACTTAATCTCCACATTCTCTAGAGCTTCCTGTCCAGTGCATAATTCTCCTCCTGCTTCCACCCAACCTGCTGGAGGTGGTGCAAATCTACACTGAAATGTGTGTTCCCAAAACTGATTCACCTGAAAGATAATTAATTTCCCAATTAATGCCACAGTATTATTCTTACAAATGCCAAATCAGAAACTCTCACCATGCTGTTTCTATCTGTGTTGTTGTGATGTTGGTAAGGACGTATTTGTAACAGGAAGTCCCTGAGCCCTGGTATTTCTCCTCGACGGATGGAGATGCCCAGTGTTCCACCCAGGTACGGCATGAAGTCAGGAGTCTGGAGTGAAGTACCTGATGTCCAGGCTTCACTGGCCATCCACTGCAGTCCTGTCATATTCTGCCTCACCACCTGTACATTGCATAATAAGTATATAAATACTTACGTTCATACCCATAATTCATAACTATAGCTTTACACAAACACATGCCTAAAAAAAGAGAAGCATCTGGCTCTAGACATAACTGGGATGCTTTTGAGCCTCAGGACCTAGAGGAGTACACAACAGCTGTCCTGGGATACCTCAAGTTCTTCAAGGACACTGCCACAGTGGACAAATGCATCCAGGTCTATCCCAAAAAAAAAAAAGTCCTGGAAGCATCTAACTGCAGTCCCCTCTACTCCAGCAACAGCATTATCAAGTTAGCTGATGTTATGACCAATATGGGGCTCATTTATGGAGGGGGGGGGTAGTGGCTCATACCAGGATGAGGTGGCAGATTCACTGTAGTGTACAGAAAATTACTTACCACAAGACAAGACTAAAAAGCTGATCTGAGACATCAAGGGGAAAAAGACTTTCAGCCCCTGGGTTAACCCTAACCCCTAACCCTAACCCGAGAGATAATGTATATTATGGATCGGAACCTTTCAAATAAAAATGAATTGAGATGAATTTGACAACAGAGAAAAAAGAAAATGGTGAATAAAAGGAGAGTAGCTCCACTGCCTAACTCAAACTTTTTAAACTTTATGTAGTTTATGTAGTTACAAAATACAAAAAAAGCCTTATATAAAGTTAGAGCTGTCTATTATTCTTCTTTAATTGAAGAAAATAAGAATAATCCCAAGTTTCTTTTCAGCATTGTAACCAGGTTGACACAGAGTCACTGCTCCACTCAGGCATCCATTCCTCTAACAATGAGCAGTGAAGACTTCAGGAGCTTCTTTCTGAAAAAATATCAATTAGAGAAAAAAGACATGCCTTCCCCATAGTGGTACTGAGTAATGTGCTTTAGAAGCACTAGATTTCCCCATGACACAGTTTTTCCCCTATAGATCTTCCTGAGTTAGCATCATTTGAACCATCATCTATACCTTCATCCTGTCAGTTATTAAGCCCATTCTCAAAAAATCTATCCTTGACCCAAATGTTTTAGCCAAATATCGACCCATATCAAATCTTCCCTTGTTTCTAAAACACTAGAAAAGGCAGTTATGAATCAACATGTGAATATCTGCATAGTAACAAGCTGAAGATTTCCAGTCAGGATTTAGATTACACCACAGCATAGAAACAATACTATTTGTCTAGTCTCTATACTAGTCCTGTTAGATCTTAGTGCTGCATCTGGCACCATTGATCATAAAATTATATAGCAGAGACTGGAGCAGACTTTGGGAATCTTAGGTACTGCCCTCTGCTGGTTTGAATAGTATGTATATGATTTCCAATAGGCTCAGTGCCTGGGTCAGATTGTCTCACATTATGTCTGAGCTGACTTCCTGTTGACACAGAGTACAGTGCCAGACCACAAAGTAACCAACCAAACTGACACATATTGGTATAATTAAATACTGTCCTCTGTTTTAACTTTTATATGCTTCTTTTGTGGAATATTATTAGAAAGCACACCATACTTTCACTTTTATGCAGATGACACACTGCTCTATCACTCCAGTCTTAGCTTCTCTACACTGGCTCCCTCTACAGTTCAGAATTTGATGTAAAATTCTCCAACTCACATACTAAGTGCTTAATGATCAGACTCCATCATTTCTTGAAGAACTAGTTTTATCTTATCTTTCCAACAGATCACATCGGTCCTCTGTCTCCCATTTTCACCCTAACCAGTCGAGGCAGATGCTGCACAGTTTTAAGTCTGGTTCTGACAGAGATTTCTTCTTGTTTTTTTTTTTTTCCTCTCTACTGATGCCTATTGTTTGCTCATTGTCTGCTAATTTGTCTCTATAATATTGTAAAGGTTTCTGATGCGGTCCTGTTTGCTTCATCGAGCCGTGATCTTCAGCATTCACTGGAGCAGTTCGCAGCCAGGTGTGAAGTGGCTGGGATGAGAATCAGCACCTCCAAATCCAAGACCATAGTCCTAAGCCGGAAAAGGGTTCAGTGCCTCTTCAGGGTTGGGGGTGAGAACCTGCCCCAAATAGAGGAATTCAAGTATCTCAGAGTCTTGTTCATGAGTAAGGGAGGAACGGAACAAGAGCTCGACTGGTGGATCGGTGTGGCATCCGCAGTAATGCTGGCTCTGCATTGGTCTGTCATGGTGAAGAAGGAGCTGAGCCGAAAGGCAAAGCTCTCGATTTACTGGTTGATCTATCCTCACCAATGGTCACAAGCTGTGGGTAGTGACCGAAAGAATGAGATTGTGAATACAAGTGGTCAAAATGAGTTTCCTCTGCAGGGTCTCCACTATCCCTTAGAGATAGGGTGAGACGCTTGGTCATCCGGTAGGAGCTCAGAGTAGAGCTGCTGCTCCTCCACATTGAGAGGAGCCAGATGAGGTGGCTCGGGCATCTGGTTAGGATGCCTCCTGGACACCTCCCTGATGAGGTGTTCCGGGCATGTCCCACTGGGAGGAGGCCCTGGGAACGACCCAGGACAAGCTGGAGAGACAATGTCTCTCGGCTGGCCTGGGAACACCTCGGGATTCCCCCAAAAGAGCTACACAAATTGGCCAGGGAGAGGGAAGTCTGCTTCTCTGCTTAAGCTGCTGCTCCCGCGATCTGACCTCAGATAAGTGGCAGAAGATGGATGGGTGATTTGACACTATACGGCCATGGCCAAAAGTTTTGAGAACAACACAAATATTAATTTTCACAAAGTCTACTGCCTCATTATTTTATGGTGGCAATTTGCATTTACTCCAGAATGGAAAGGATATTGCTGCTAGTAAGATTGCACCTAAATCAACCATTTATTGGATCATCAACTTCAAGGAGAGAGGTTCAATTGTTGTGAAGAAGGCTTCAGGGTGCCCAAGAAAGTCCAGCAAATGCCAGGACCATCTCCTAAAGTTGATTCAGCTGCAAGATCGGGGCACCACCAGTGCAGAGCTTGCTCAGGAATGGCAGCAGGCAGGTGTGAGTGCATCTGCACGCACAGTAAGGCGAAAACTTTTGGAGGATGACCTGGTGTCAAGAAAGGCAGCAAAGAATTCACTTCTCTACTGGAAAAACATCATGGACAGACTGATAATATGCAAAAGGTACAGGGATTGGACTACCGAGGACTGGGGGAAAGTCATTTTCTCTGATGAATCCCTTTTCCGATTGTTTGAGGCTTCCTGAAAAAAGCTTGTCCAGAGAAGAAAAGGTGAGCAGTCCTGTGTCATGCCACCAGTAAAGCATCCTGAGACCATTCATGTGTGGGGTTGCTTCTCAGCCAAGGGACTGGGCTCACTCACAATTTTGCCCAAGAACACAGCCATGAATAAAGAATGGTACCAAAACATCCTCCGAGAGCAACTTCTCCCAACCATCCAAGAACAGTTTGGTGATGAACAATGCCTTTTCCAGCATGATAGAGCACCTTGCCATAAGGCAAAAGTGATAACTACGTGGATCGTGGAACAAAACATTGAAATTTTGGGTCCATGGCCAGGAAACTCCCCAGACCTTAATCCCATTGAGAACTTTTGGTCAATCCTCAAGAGGCGGGTGGACAAACAAAAACCCACAAATTCTGACAAACTTCAAGCATTGATTATGCAAGAATGGGCTGCCATCAGTCAGGATGTGGCCCAGAAGTTAATTGACAGCATGCCAGGGCGAATTGCAGAGGTCTTGAAAAACAAGGGTCAACACTGCATATATTGACTCTTTGCATAAACTTAATGTAATTGTCAATAAAGGCCTTTGACCCTTATGAAATGCGTGTAATTATACTTCAGTATATTATAGTAAAATCTGACAAAAAAATCTAAAGACACTGAAGCAGCAAACTTTGTGAAAACCAATACTTGTGTCATTCTCAAAACCTTTGGCCACGGCTGTACATATAAAACTGAATTAAATCGATGTACTATTATCCATACAGCACAGTATTGAAAGTGGCCAGTGATAGGTTCACTTTAAAAACTCTACTGCTAATAAAAACCAGTGCCCACTATATTCTATTCTTCTTTGTCCATTTAGGGATAACACTGCAGATCGTCTGGCTCATTTCAATTCAATTCAATTCTGTAATTTATGGTAACCTTATATATATATATATATATATATATAATATTTTACGGCATTTAACTTGAACCTTGAAACTTTTGTCCTGAGCCAGGTACAAGCAGAGCAACAAGACTTTGTCCAAATGTTGGTTAATAATTTATGCTTCTTTCCACACAATCAGTTTGTTTTGTGAGAGTAAAATTTGAATAATCATTTATGTTAATGGACTTGTAAAACCCCGAGTTTTGATTACATCTCTGAGTATTTAACAGCAGGACTTCTCAAGCAGTTTCTTCTGAACTACCCACCTTCCTACAAATAATCAAGAAAAATTAACCAAAACCTGCAACTCTTCATTTGCGTGAATGAAAAAGCACAGCATTTTCTGTGTGTTACATAGTAACGCAAGAGGAAACTTTTGAACAAGTCAGATGTGTAACATCAACCCTCAATTTGACACAAACGACATCATCAATTTGACACAAACAAAAAATGTTTTGTTAAATTAGTAAAACAGCTACAAGGTATGCTTAATTGTACCTACCTCTTTCACAAGGTTGAGCATGCGACTCTCATGTGCAAACACAATCACCACTTGAGCTGTAGATTTCCTCATCACATCCACTATTCTCCTTAGTTCAACAGGGTCATAAACACGGGGCAAAATCTCTGTGTAAGCCAGACAACCGCCACCAGCTGGACCCAGATCAGAGTGAAAGGATCGGGCAGCGTGGACTCCATAATCATCATCACTGATGAGCAGACCTGCCCAAGTCCAACCAAAGTGTTTTAGAATCTGAATCATAGCATTCACCTATGTGGACACAGAGCAGAGGGATTAGTGCACAGGCTGGAATCATCTTTCACTAGAAATCCCGCTTGAGAGATTGTTCAAAGACCTGTAATTGTATTGTATGACAGACTTGCTCAGTCCTAGCTGCTTTCATCTGGGTGAAGGTAAAACTTCCACAAACATGAAGAATCAATAGATATAGGTTTTCAATTCTTTCCTCTGTGTTTGCTGCTCTAAACTGCAACAAAAGGACTTTATTGTATTTTTATAACTACCTGCAATTCCAATTTACCCTAGTTTTTATCTGCCTTAAAACCAACATAGCATGAGCATTGAAACACAAAAATACAATAATACATATATATATATATTACATGGGAATATATATGGTGTTATCTTTCACATGATTTACTTCATGCTTGTAAATATTCCCAGAGAAGCCAGAAGAAGATTATTTCAATTTTGTGAATTGATTTTCACCTGAAAAGCATCACTCGGGATCGTCCTAAAGAAAGATGGAAACTTATGTCTGTCACTCAGGCAGGAACATGTGGCAAAATAACTCACCTGCAAAACAACAGACCAAAAGAGTGTTTGTTGATTTAATTGAAACTGATTAGGTTGATTAATCAATGGTCACAACTTCATTAAATCTGATTTAATTAATCAAATTTGGTGAAGAGTTGAAAAACATAAAACCTTACCAGAGGCACTCTGTACAAACCTAACACTGTAGATATGGCAATAGAACGTGTAGAAGAAGAATCACCCACAATCCCTAGGACTGGAGGAGTTCCTACACAGTTCTCCTCTAATGTAACTTGTTCCTCTTGACCACTGACTAAGGTCAGTGCTGCACGAAATGAAATTCCTACTTGGACACAGTTATCATACAGACTGTATCCCAGAGTCACATTAGGCAGCAGGTTGGAGTTTCTGTTGATCTCATCAATAGCAAAGGCCATGATCTGAGCCTGTCTGAATCCTGTAACATCAAAACTAAGACAGAGGTGTTTAGTATTTAAAATATATCATAGGGCTTCCCTTTCACAACATCAGCATCCACACACCACTAAAAAAAAAGTAATTTAAATGTTCTGTTTCCTCTCACAGACTCACCCAAAGCAGGTTGGCTGTTGTGGCTCTGAGGTAAAAGACAGGTCAGGAAAAGCAGGAAAGAAGTGAAGTCTGAAAATTCCACCGAGAATCACATCTCCAGGTTTGTGCTTCCCATTTAGATCAAACTGTCCCTGTAACTGACAAGGAGAGGAATAAAGAGAGGAGGACACAGCAGAGGAAAACCAGGAGGAAAGCATTATCAAGAGAAGACTGGTGTCTAAAAACAACCCCATGACTTTGCTCTGGTTCATCCCTGTCTAAATGCAGGCTCATCACAATGTCACCACATTTTATATATTTGCAGTGTTGTTTAATTTTTGTACACTACCCATCAGGGTAGAGGAAGAAGTTGTTAGGGCAGGGCCTAAATCATATCTCATCAGAGACTCACTCACTCACCCATCTTCTACCACTTCTACCTGAGGGTCGTGGGGGCCGCCAGTGCCTAATAATCAGCAAACAATAAGGCGAAAGGATGGTTACACCAAAACCATCCTTTCTGTATGTTTTTTTTTTTTTCTCATTAAACTAGAAAGTTACAAGCCATCCAGGCCTTTATGTCATCTAGACAATGAGCAGAGGACTATAGACGAGGATGGACAGCATTGTTTGTAGAATCTTAGGATTTTAAATGACCAACAATGTTCCATAGGAATGAAAGAGTCACAGACTCAAACCAGACTCAAGAGACACAACAATATCAGAGAAATATTTTCTCATTGCATCTCTCACAGATGATGGCAGCAATTTTTCAACATCTGTAAAGACACCTGTACTTTGTCCTTTTCCATTTGCACTCAGTTTTATGGCACTGATGTCTGACAGTGTGCGTGGTGTCATTCAGCCAGGGCTCAGCCAGACTTAGTTTTAAGTGGCTTTCTTTTTAATGGATCCACAGTGTCAAGAACCTGTGCATCATAGATGGGTCCAAACAGGACAGCTCCTTTAGTGACTGTCTGAAACACCCTGAATTACTGGTATCACATATTACTTTATTCGTATTGTTTATTTTTGTACAACACTGATCAGGCCAAAGGAAGAATTTGTAGGTGCAGGGTCTAAACCATGTCATCTGAGAATGATTTATTAATATATTTATTTTAAAAAAATTTTAACACAAAGTTTGTAGTTCTTGCCACTAGGGGGCACACAATCAAAATAATAACAAGACAGTTTGATATGAAGCACCTTGTTGTTTGGGAACTACTTCAGCAGCAGGAGACAGAACAAATAGCAATGAGTAGTTATGATCATACAAAATATCACCCAATAAAATGGTAAAACAGAAGACAACACACTGGGGAACTAGTAGTTACAAATATTTCCTTTCTCACGCTCATGTTTTTACAAGTGCTTTGACCTGGAAGTTGTAGAGACTCTTCCTGTTGAGGACATTAAGGTCTTTTGGAGTAGAGGGTTTGTCACTCAAGACCTTCGATGACTCTGTGGTGGCATCAGCTATCTTTTTTGGAGTTGTGTGGTGGGGCAGTGGGATTTCAACAGAAGGCAGAAAGACACTGGACACACTGATTAATAAAAAGCCATCTTGGTCCTGAGATGCCCACTTAACCCAATGGAGGTGGTGGGAGAGAGGAGGATAACTACCAAACTACCATCTATAATGGACACTCTGTCCCACCTCCTGCAGGACACCATCACACCACTGGACAGCCCCTTCAGTAACAATCAGAAACATCCCAACTGTGTGAAAGAATGGTATCAAAAGTCATTCCTCCCTGCTGCCATTAGACTAGACAGGCTCTGCTCTCAGTAGACCACATGCCACTCCATACCATGTGCATTATCACCACTGTAATGGAGAATGTGCAATATATCATGTGCAACCCCTATTAAACCAATGTTTAAAATGTAAATATCAAACTTGTGCTGTACATTACCTTGTCTTGCTACTGTAACAATGCAAATTTCCCCATTGATATACTGATAAAGAACTATCTAATCTATGAGTATTATAATTTATTAGATATTTCATGGAGGACTGTTACAGATCTTTAAAAGGATAAATCAATTGAGGGAAACCCTCATTGTCAGCGATGCACAGCATAAAGTACAGATCAAGCAAATAGACAAGTTTAGTTTTGAATTTATAATGTCAGTATACAACAGAAATTGCACAACAAAATGTCAAAGTCAGATGGAGGGTTGATCAGAGCCATTGTGGCTGATCGCAGCGCCAAAAATTGACCTAACCTGATTGAATATAAAAAAAAATCGAAACGAATGGGGCAATAATGCTAAGCACTACAAGCACTAACCACTGAGCCACCATCCCACTGTTTAAAATGCCATTTAAGCCACCATGCCACCATAAAGGTCTCTATTAAAATTATCTGTAGTGCATTATTCCAACTTTAATGTTGGTAGTTCCACAGCACACAATATAAGTACATTATTCAAAAATAAATATGACATGAGGGACTTTGTGGACTGGTGCCTGCAGAACTGCCTTCAGATCAGTGCTGGGAAAACCAAAGAACTGGCGGTGAAGTTCCACAGGAGGAGACACTCCCCCAATAGTGAACATCAAGGGAATGGACATCAAGATGGTGACATTTTATATGTCTTCCCATTCAGTTGTATTTGATTTCTGTCTCTTCCCTCCCCTCAGTTCTAGATAGTCTTTACCCCAGTGTGAGAGTTCCAGTGTTTTCTATTGTTTTCCTTGTGAGTTTTTGACAATTCCTTTTGCCTGCTCATTTGGATTTCTTTCAAAGTAAATGAGTGAACTTTTACTTCTGCCTCTCAGTCTATGGGTCTAAAGCTACCAACTCTAAGGTGTGGCACAATATGTCTGAGTCACTGATACTTTTTTTTTTTTTAGCCAGGTTCAGTCTACAGACTTAAATATTAATGTTGTCTACATTGTTGAAAACAAAATGACTGAGATGACTCACAGACATCATTTGCACAAATTCAAGCCAATATATTTATATTTTAGCTATGACTTGGTACATATCCCCACTGCAGAAATAACAAAAAAAAAAACTCCAACCAGGGACAACAGTCCTCTTCACCCACCCATCTGTATGTGTCACTATCCCACTCACTTGACAAAAAGTTTATCTTTTAGGAAATTTAACAATATCAAAATCTTGGTTTTTGTCATAAAGCAAAGATACCTGTCAGGTCTGGCCTTAAAAATTTGCTCATAAATGCTTTATTATTTAAAATGTACAGTGAGAACTACTTTGTTGCAATGTATATCATACATTGCAACAAAGTAGCATAAAAATTACAGTGTGTATTTATAGTATAAAAATTACAGTGTGTATTTACCCTCACCCTTCTTTCTGAATCACATAACATTATTAACATACTCTACACTTGAATTCTTAAACTGTCCAGATTTTTACCAAACCTCTTGCCCGGGCTTAGTAAACTCCCCTCTGGGAGGGTTATCAGAACAAGCATGGCGGATACAACTCAAGTCCTTTTCCACGTTTATTACACATACACGATTAGTTGGACTTACAATCAGGTTGTAAATCTGTAATACAAACACATAACATGAAGCTTAAGTTTAACTAATGATATTTTTCATGTGATATTGAATTTCCAACGGTACTAGCTTTCGCTCACTCACCAACGGGGCGTACCAGTCCTGATGATTAATCTAGCAGATGTGTCTACTGGGTCAGTCACAGGTGCTTTTTTGGAGAACTGTGTGTTCCCCTTATACATATACTGGGGTTTACTTTACTTAACCTGTTAACACCCTAGCCCTATTTTTTGGGTCACTTTTTGGAAATAACATGTCCAAAATAAATAGAGTATTTCTCTGTAATTACAAGTTCTATGTGAATTATTTTGATATCACATAAAAATAACACTTGTGAGAGTCCATCAGAAGTGTAAGCATCACTGTAGATGCCACTGTGTCAGATTAAATGCAGCCTGAACCCAGAAAAAATGAAGAATTTTCACCCTCGCCTAAAAAAAAAGGCATTTTTAGTAAATATACCTTTGAAATTATGCATTTGCAGCTTAAAAGCTCAAAAAAATCATGTAACAACATTTAAAAATAAGCTGGAGAAAAGCTGATGCTTATGAAATGAAACAGAGCAAAATAACAGAGGCCTTAG
>JAFBJR010001989.1:32262-81542 GCA_016785285.1 Brachirus orientalis
GACACAGTCAAAACAACACTCAGGTTCCCCCTTCTTTCTGGCCATGCGGGAACCTGGAGGACAGCTCTCACTGCACACTGACCGAGGAGGCTGTGGGGAGGAAAATCTAAATCTGTTAGTCTAATCTATAATAACTAACGTAAAGAGATGGTAGTCTGAAAAAGTAAGTGGCAACCTGTTTGGATTCAAAGTTCCAGAAGATTTTGTCTTCATCCAGTGTGAGTTCTTCACCTTTGAAGGCTGACCTCTTAACCTCACCCACTCTCTGAACTTTAGTTCTTCCATCAGGGAGCCACACCCAGTTCATGATGTCATATATCGGTAAGGCATCACCATTCTCATCAAATGACACTTGATCACCAAATGTTGTGGTGAAGTTGACCTTTTCTATGTAATACATTAGCTGTTGATATCAGAGTTTGACATAGTAGACAAAAACGTTAAAAAGTTATTTAGTAGAGGTATAAAATTAGCTGATGTAGGTTAATGATGTCATTCTGGGCATAATCGATGTGTCCAAATTATTGACCCAGAGCTTCTCCAAGATGCTCAAGTTGAGGCTGAGCCACTTCATACTCAGCTGCAAACCGTCCCAGAGTGAACTGGAGATGTCTGTTTAATAAAACCAAATGGACCACATCATCTGCAAAGATGAGCAGGAATGGATGGAATCCTCAGACTCCTAAACCTGACACCCTCCATCACCCTGCTGCTCACTGAAATCCAGTTCATAAAATTTGTCAACAGAATTGATGAGTCTTTATTACCTTTCATAGAAAGAGTCTAAATCTCACTGGAGCCTGCAATTTAAATCAATCTCTCACTCTGAGAATACAGAGAACGGACTGCCCATAGCCTTGAACTGTCAACCCACTGTTTGAGAACCTTCCTGAGGACTTCTCAAGGGACGAGATGTGAGCCTTTTCCAGGTCCACAAAACACATGTAACTTGGGAAAACTCCCATGTCCCCATCGGTACCCTTGCAAAAGCATAGAGCTGGTCCAGTGTTGCATGGCAAGGACAACAATCACATCACTCCTCCTCGATTCAACAGGTTTCCTCAAGTTGCTACAGTCGAGTCTCCGGTCCAGCATCATTTCATAGACCTTGTATGATCTCCTGTTGTTGGAACACACTCTCCCCATTTTTAAGAAAGTGGGGCAACTCAGTCTACCTATCCAGAGGCAGATGTCCAATGTTGCAAAGGCATTTCAAACCAGGACCGCCCCAACATCCAAATGTAAGTGATCTGGTTTTAGTATTGTTAGATTTCAGAAAATGTATAAAAATATGAATATTCATACAGAGGAAACAAACTATGTTATAGTTAAAAATGAAAAACACTGCACACAAAAAGTGCAACCAAATGTTGTAGTCACAACCAAATGCTGGGGTTGGAGTTTTGACCTGATGGCTTACAGAATGACTAAGACTAATAATAACTGGAAATGTGCAGGCTTTTCATTGTTAGCATTTAGCAAGTAGCATTTTTTTTTACTAACAAAATGATATACTAAATATTGATTATTCAAATAATTGTAGCCTCAATGAACTGTTAAAGAAATACAGGCGATTTAGTGAAATGAAGTGTTGAGTGTAAACTGATATCTCACCTGCCATGGCTCCAGTCTTTGTAAATGAGCACAGGTGTTGTTGCTGAAAGGTCCTCTCCCTGGCTCACACTGCAGCATGTCATCAAGAGCATATGCCAGAGCGTACACAGCCTTATACACATTATACTCTGGCCTGAGGTCTGAAATGTCAAAAAAATCTTTCTCCACATTCTCTAGAACTTCCTGTCCAGTGCATAATTCTCCTCCAGCTTCCACCCAACCTGCTGGAGGTGGTGCAAATCTACACTGAAATGTGTGTTCCCAAAACTGATTCACCTGGAAGATAATTAATTTCTGAATTAATGCCACAATATTATTCTTACAAATGCCAAATCAGATGGAATCTCTCACCATGTTGTTTCCATCAGTGTTGTCGTGATGTAGATCAGGACGTATTTGTAACAGGAAGTCCCTGAGCCCTGGTATTTCTCCTCGACGGATGGAGATGCCCAGTGTTCCACCCAGGTACGGCATGAGGTCAGGAGTCTGGAGTGAAGTACCTGATGTCCAGGCTTCACTGGCAATCCACTGCAGTCCTGTCACATTCTGCCTCACCACCTGTACATTGCATAATAAGTATATAAATACTTACTATCATACCCATAATTCATAACTATAGCTTTACACAAACACATGCCTAAAAAAAAGAGAAGCAACTGGCTGTAAACAATAACTGGGATGCTTTTGAGCCTAAGGACCTAGAGGAGTACACAACTGTTGTGTACCACTGTGTGCCAGGGATGCCTCAAGCTCTGCAAGGACACTGCCACTGTGGACAAATGCATTCAGGTCTATCCTAACAAAAAACCCTAGAAGCATTTAACTGCAGTCCCGCCTACTCCAGCAACAGCATTATCAAGTTATCTGATGTTATGACCATCATGGAGCTCATTTCTGGAGGGACAAGTGCTCGTACAGGAGAAAACTGGAATTAAAACTGGAGAACAATAACACCAGGGATGTATGGAAGGGGATTGGAGAGATCACCGGCTTCCAGAGGAGAGGAGGAGGTACAGCTGATGGAAACGTACAACATGCAAACGAGTTCAACAGCCCCCAGCCGCCCCCTTGCTGCTCCTCTGAGCAACCACCTTTAGATACAACACCGCACAGCTCCACACCAGCCCCACAACAACACACCAACCCCCTCAGCGGACACCAGCTTTCACCACCTCCTTCTCCCCCAACCCCCGCTGGCCCCCACCCCAGACTTTCTTACAACTCCCTCCCTCAGGACTCTTGCACTTACCCCAGTGCTGCCTACAAACTCTTGCAGCAGTCACCACTCTTCACCAGCCCCCCCCACCTCCCAGACTGGACAACATCATAACCGGCCAAGTAAGGACAGAGCTAGAAAGACTCAATCAGAGAAGAGCTGCTGGACCAGACCACATCAGCCCTTGCGTGCTTAAGGTCTATGCCGGCCAGCTCTGTGGAGTTTTCCAGCACCTCTTTAACCTGAGCCTCCACCTTCAGAGAGTGCCAGTGCTCTGCAAAACATCCTGCCTTGTTCCAGTACCCAAAAAAGACATCATGTGGCTCTGGATGACTACAGGCCGATTGCACTGACCTCTCACGTCATGAAGGTCATGGAGAAGTCGGTTCTATCACACCTCTGACCCTTAGTGTGCCCATCACAGGACCCCATACAATTTGTATATCAGCCCCATGTTGGGGTTGAAGATGCAATCATTTACCTCCTGCAGAAAGCCTACTCCTCCCTGGATAGACCCAACACCACTGTCCACATCATGTTCTTCGACTTCTCCAGCGCCTTTAACACCACCCAGCCCAAGCTGCTGTAGGCCAAACTGGAGAACACGCAGATGGATTCTCCACATGTCACATGGGTCGATGACTATCTGATGGGCAGACCGCAGTATGTGAGATTACAAAACTGACCGTCCTATTAGCAACATTGGCACCCCCAGGGAACTGTGCTGTCTCGCTTTCTCTTCACCACTTAAATTGCTGACTTTAAGTACCACAGTGAGTTGTGTCATCTGCAGAAATTCTCTGATGACATGGCCATTGTGGGGCGTGTGGAGGGTGAGAGGGAGGATGAGTACAGGGACCTGGTTGGCAAGTTTGTAGTGGTGTGGTGTGGGGAGAACCACCTGCAGCTGTACGTGGCAAAGATAAAAGAAATGGTGGTGGTCTTCAGGAGGAACAAGCCCCTGCCCTCCCCAGTCTGCATTGGTGGTACGGACACCGTAATGGTGGAGACATACAAATACCTGGGCGTGATGCTGGACAATAAACTGGAGTGGACGACAAACATGGAGGCAGTCTACAAGAAGGGCCTGAGCCGGCTTTACTTCCTGAGGAGGCTCAGGTCCTTTAATGTCTGCAACCAGATCCTCCAGATGAGTCTGTTGTTGCGAGCACTATCTTCTTTGCTGTGGTGTCCTGGGGTACGGGCATCAAAGCAAAGGATGCAAACAAAATAAACTCATTAAAAAGCCAGGGTCTGTTGTTGGCTCTAAGCTTGTCACGCTGGAGGAGGTGGCAGAGGACAGGATGCCGGCAAAACTGTTGGTGATCATGGACAATGTCTCTCACCCCTCTTTGAAACTCTGGCCAAGCTTAAAAGCAGCTTCAGCAGCAGAGCTATTTAAAAGATCACTGTAAATAAAATTGCATTTATCTCTCTTTATACTGCACCTTAAAATCCATTAAGTTCCACTTTGCTTGGTACTTAATCTTATTCTTGGAACTGCTAAGCATTTTATTGTGTATAGTGCATAGTATTGCATCATGTGTATTGTACTGTTTTTGATTTCTATCTATCTATCTATCTATCTATCTATCACAGTGTGACAAAACAATGGCGTGCACTTGGCTAGTCACCTATCACCAATTAAATTTGACTGACAGTCTGGCGGTTTTAAATATTCAGTATTCACATACTGGATGACCTGACCTGGAGTGTCAACACCACTGCCCTCATCAAGAAGCCAGAGCACAGACTGTAATTTCTGAATGTTGTCGTGAAAAACCATTTAACACAGAAACTGTTTTGTTCCTTCTATCCTTGCTCCATAGACAGCTTATTGACCAACTGCATCTAATGTGATTCTCCAGCTGCACGGCAGCAGAGAGAAATGTACCCAAGAGGTTTGTCACTACTGCCAGTGACAGTGAGAACAAGTACAAATGGACTAGAAAACTGTTTTATATGGCAATGCCATTAACACTCAGCAGCATTAACACAGCAGTAAAGAGTCATGACCATTCAGCAGCATCATTTTGCATATCTATTAAAATTACAGCAGATGAATGTGTGTCCCTTATATGTGTTTGGTTAGCTTTATAACTTAAATTACAAACCAATGACTGAATTCCAATTTCATTGTTTTGTACAAATACAATGACAATATCCTGTTCTTCTTTGTCCATTTAGGGGTCACATTGCAGATCGTCTGCCTCAACCGTTCAATTAAATTCAGTTAATTTCAATTAATTTAAATTAAATTCTGCTGGTTTTACGGTAACCTTGCCCTGCATGCTGGAAAGCATTATTGCTTATGCTAGTTTAGTAATGAAGCTAGCACGAAGACTAACTATTTTAAACAAAATGCTCAGTTTTAATTATTTTAAATCAGGTTTTATTTTGCTCTTAAGTGTTACTACTGGTTATATATATATATATTTAATATTTTAAATATATTATTAATATATTAATTGTTTAAATATATTAAACAAAACTTTTGTCCATCCAGGTACAAGCAGAGACACGACATAGTGGTTACTATTTAAACTGTGAAATGTAACCCAGTAAAATGTGGCAAAGACTGTCCAAATGTTGGTTCACAAATTATTCTTCTTTCCACATAATCTGTTATTTTATTTTATTTTTTTTGTGAGGGTAAAATATGAATCATTATTTATGTGAAATGACTTGTATAACCCAGAGTCTTGATTATTTCTCTGAGTATTTTACAGCAGGACTTCTCAAGCACCTTCCTATAAACAATCTAGAAAAATTTACCAAAAGCTGTAACTCTTCATTTCAGTGGACAAAAAAGCAACAAATATCGTTTTGTTAAATTAGCAAAAATTAGTTAAACAGTTACAAGTTATGTTTAATTATATATCAACACCTACCTCTTTCACAAGGTTGAGCATGCGACTCTCATGTGCAAACACAATCACCACTTGTGCTGTAGATTTCCTCATCACATCCACTATTCTCCTTAGTTCAACAGGGTCATAAACACGGGGCAAAATCTCTGTGTAAGCCAGACAACCTCCACCAGCTGGACCCAGATCAGAGTGAAAGGATCGGGCAGCGTGGACTCCATAATCATCATCACTGATGAGCAGACCTGCCCAAGTCCAACCAAAGTGTTTTAGAATCTGAATCATAGCATTCACCTATGTGGACACAGAGCAGAGGGATTAGTGCACAGGCTGGAATCATCTTTCACTAGAAATCCCGCTTGAGAGATTGTTCAAAGACCTGTAATTGTATTGTATGACAGACTTGCTCAGTCCCAGCTGCTTTCATCTGGGTGAAGGTAAAACTTCCACAAACATAAAGAATCAATAGATATAGGTTTTCAATTCTTTCCTCTGTGTTTGCTGCTCTAAACTGCAACAAAATGACTTTATTGTATTTTTATAACTACCTGCAATTCCAATTTACCCTAGTTTTTATCTGCCTTAAAACCAACATGGCATGACCATTGAAACACAAAATACAGTATTATATATTTTACATGGGAATATATATATATGCCATTATCTTTCACATGATTTACTCATGCATGTAAATGTTTTGGGAGACGGCAGAAGAAGATGATTTATATTGTGTTGATTGATTTTCACCTGAAAGTCATCACTTGGGATCGTCCTAAAGAAAGATGGAAACTTTTGTCTGTCATTCAGGCAGGAACATGTGGCAAAATAACTCACCTGCAAAACAACAATACTGTTTAGGTTGATTAATCAATGGTCACAACTTCATTAAATCTGATTTAATTAATCAAATTTGGTGAAGAGTTGAAAAATATAAAAACTTACCATAGGCACTCTGTACAAACCTAACACTGTGGATACAGCAATCGTATATGTAGAAGAAGAATCACCCACAATCCCTAGGACTGGAGGAGTTCCTACACAGTTCTCCTCTAATGTAACTTCCTCCTCTTGACCACTGACTAAGGTCAGTGCTGCACGAAATGAAATTCCTACTTGGACACAGTTATCATACAGACTGTATCCCAGAGTCACATTAGGCAGCAGGTTGGAGTTTCTGTTGATCTCATCAATAGCAAAGGCCGTGGTCTGAGCATGTTTGAATCCTACAACATCAAAACTGACACAGAAGTGTTTACTATTTAAAATACATCATACAGTAACTGTGAAGTTACTGCAAATACTTTTCAGCTACTGCAGGTGAAAACGTAAACATCAGCACCCATAATAAAACTTAAATATTTTATTATCACACACCACTAAAAAAATAATTTAAATGTTCTATTACCCCTCACAGACTCACCCATAGCAGGTCGGCTGTTGTGGCTCTAAGGTAAAAGACAAATCAGGATACACAGGAAAGAAGTGAAGTTTGAAAATCCCACCTAGAATCACATCTCCAGGTTTGTGCATCCCATTGAGGTGAAATTGTTCCTGTAACAGGCAAGAGGAAGTATAAAGAGAGGAGGACACAGCAGAGGAAAAGCAAGACAACAACATTATCAAGAGGAGACTGGTGTCTAAAAATAAACTCATGACTTTGCTCTGGTTTATCCCTGTCTAACTGGAGGCTCGTCACAATGTCACCACATTTTATATATTTGCAGTGTTGTTTATTTTTGTACACTACTCATCAGGGCAGTGGAAGAAGTTGTTAGGGCAGGGCCTAAATCAAATCTCATCTGAGACTCACTCATCCAGGCCTTTAAGTCATTAAGACACTTAAGGAAAGGCTGGATAGAATAGATGTTTTTTTCTTTTAAGAGGGACATATAGAGCTGATAATAAGATGCATAACACTGGAATGAAATGCTATGTCTCCTAAATATAGAGCCAAGTGGGAGCAGGTAAAACTGAGCCCTGAGGAACCAGACAAGAGAGAATGGCAGATACTTAGTCACCAATGCTGACACAGAAAGAACAGGATCAGGATCAAGCCACCAAGCGGCCCTGATGTTCACTGCTACAAGAACAGGAAACTGTTTGCATCTATCATCCTGCAAGCTATGTATGACCATGAGGGTCGTTTCATTGACACTTACGTTGGCTGGCCCGGGTCAGTACAAGATGCCAGAGTGGTTTGTCACAGCCCTTTGTACAGGCGAGCACTCTATCCTCCTCCAGGGCAGTTCATCCTCGCAGATGACGGGTATCCGTGCCTCCAACACCCACTCCCCCTCATCATTCTACCTCAATGGTAGAACTCAAGGGCACGTTTGGGATGATGAAGACAAGGTTCAGGGCCATCTTCCTTCAAGCACTGGAGGTGCACCACACCCTTGTACCACACATAAGATTTCACTCACTTTAAAATTTAAAATGCCCAAAAAAAAAAACAGTCAATAATGTAACTTTTTGTAAATAACTATTTTCCAACAACTTCAAAGGTTGTAACAGTGCCATCCTCCACAACATCTGTCTGGGAGTCGGTGACATCATGGCCCCAGAAGATGAGCCTGTGGAGGATGTGGCCGAGGATGATACATATACATATACATTGTATACATACTTTATATTTTTTTAATTGTCCCACTTTTGGCTTGCAAGGGGATGACCCTGCCTTGCAGGTCCATTTTCTCCAAAATAGTACTAATCAAAGACAAAAAGTCAAAAAAAAAAAAACAAAAAAAAAAAAAAACAGGAAACATGAACAGCAGTTTTGTCACATGGTTCCAATTACACATGATGCTGCCACTTTTACAGATTAATTTTTGTCCCTCTAGGCATATTCCAAGAATAACACAGCATTTATATTTTAGGGATTACTAATGCAATATTTCTGTATTACCGCCAAGCAACGCAGGCCGAGTTTTTGGCCCCACTAAAGAGGTGATCATTTTCGCCTCTAAGCTGAATGACGCCTTTCGGCCGTCTGCTTCTTGCTCCCTACAACAAATTAAACACCTATTTCACTTATTTCATAACACCTGTTAAATGTGTTTACATGGGAAAATAAGCTTTTATTCATTTAACTTAAAACCAAAGTTTAAAAGTTACGCCGTGACTGACACTACTGTTTCCCAGTGTCGGCAGACCAACAGCAAATACAACAAACAGCAAATCCAGCAGTCCTTCCTGACTTCTTCCTATTAATTACATCAATAGCGGTACAAATTTTAATATAAACCAAACATTTATTTGTTTTGTTCAATTTACATACTTACATTTAAAAACAAACTCGCTCCCCAGCGAGAGACAATCCTCCGCCATCTTGCTTGATTGGAAAAGATTCTCCATCGGTGCACAGAGAATTCTGGGATATAGTCGGCCGTGAAGGATCCACCATGAACTATCCTTCACAGCCAAGCTAATGTTGACTGCATACGTCGGCCGCATTTGAAGGAGTCGACGTTGACCGGTCGAAATGGGACAGCCTACGTCGCTGCGCTGTGGCGCATTTTGACGACATCCGTCCGACAAATCCATACTCTGCAGGATGCAGTACCTTAAATGGGACAGGGCTTACGTGGGAGATAGAGTTAAGCGAAGGTGTTTCTAACAGAAGCTTAAAGCAAAACGACTGACAAAACAAGTTCTAGTTCCGTGACTAGATTGTGACTTTAGATAAAGTTTTCCAGCAGTAGAGAGCAGGAAAAACACACAGCGTAACACCAGTGGAAACAGGAAGTGACACAATACGATATGTGAGCCGACAGCCTGAACACTGACAGGATTCAGCAATTTATTGTTCAGTCAAATGTTATGAATGTAATAATGTAGAATGAATCTACAATGTTGAAGATACAATGACCGAGATGACTCAGAACATTCACAGACATCATTTGCAAAGAATTCAAGCCAATATTTTGGCTATTTTAGCTATGACTTGGTACATATACCCAGGGCAGAAATAGCAAAAAAAAAAAAAAAAAAGAGAAAAATTAGTCTTTTAAAGCATTAACAGAATGATCTAAATCAGCACTCAAACCAAGGACAATAGTCTTCCTCACCCACCCAATCTGTATGTATCACTATCCCACACACTGGAAAAAAAGTTTGTTTCAGGAAATTCACAATATCAAAATCTCGTTTTTTTTGTCATAGGGAAAAGATACATGTCAGGTCTGGTCTCAAAAACTTGGCCATAAAAGTCATATTAATTTAAATGTACAGTGAGAACTACTTACTGTACATTGCTAAACAATTTATTATTTATGTATTTTGCTGTTTTTATGACCCAATGCTTCGACCCATAATAGCTTTCTTTGTGTTTCTCTCTGGTCTCAACAGGATTATATAACATTTGGGTCCAAACAGTGCCACCAAGAGGCCAAAACTGGAGGCTAGGATGGCAAATACCTCCACTGCATCTGCATATTTGCCTGGTGAGCTGATGTAAGCAGGGACAAAGGCCACCCACACTGCACAGAAGATCAGCATGCTGAAAGTGATGAGTTTGGCCTCATTGAAATTGTCTGGAAGATTTCTTGCTAGAAAAGCTAACAAACAACTGAGGACGGCCAGTAAACCAATATAACCAAGTAAAACTGCAAAACCAACTGTGGACCCAACTGCACACTCATAAACTATCTTGTCACTGTGATACTGGCTGTTTTTATGAGGCACTGGTGAAGCAGAGACAAGCCAGACAGTGCAGATTGCTGCTTGAACACAAGTCAGAACCAGAACTGTCCCTCTCTGCTGCACAGCACCAAACCACTTCAGACTGGACTCACCTCCTGGTTTGGAGGCCCTGAACACAGCCAGAACCACCATGGTTTTCACCAGGATACATGAGACACAAAGCACAAAGCTCACACTGACCGAGGAGGCTGTGTGGAGGAAAATCAATATCTGTTAGACTAATCTATAATGACTAAGGTAATGAGATAGTAGTCTGAACAAGTAAGTAGTAACCTGTTTGGATTGAAAGTTCCAGAAGATTTTGTCTTCATCCAGTGTGAGTTCTTCACCTTTGAAGGCTGACCTCTTAAACTCACCCACTTTCTGAACTTTAGTTCTTCCATCAGGGAGCCACACCCAGTTCATGATGTCATATATCGGTAAGGCATCACCATTTTCATCAAATGACACTTGATCACCAAATGTTGTGAAGTTGACCTTTTCCATGTAATACATTAGCTTTTGATATCAGAGTTTGACATAGAAAACAAAAACATTTAAAAGTCATTTAGTAGAGGTATAAAATTAGCTGATGTAGGTAAATGATGTAATTCTGGGCATAAGCGATGTGTCCAAATTATTGAATGCAATTATGAAAGATGCAAATGGTATAGATTCTGATTGAGATCATGTATGTTATGAACTGGTGCTATACAAATAAAACTTAAATGTAAAAAACATCGCACATTTGATTTTCCAGTGAATGTCCTCTTTAAAATAACTTCAGGTTTTTAGATAGAGGTAAACTGACTGTCGTCTACATCTAAAAATTAAGATTATTATTGTCATTTTCTGATGCTAATCAAGATCAAGGTGGTGGGGCAGATGTCTCAGCAGAGAGGCCTAAACACTCCTCTCCCCAGCCACCTCAACTAGCTCTCCCAGTGGAACACCAAGGCTTCTCAGGTCTTCTGAGAGAAATAGTCTCTCTACAGTCTCTCTTCCTTTGTCTGCCCCAGGGCCTCCTTCCAGTTTGAAATGCCTGAAACACTTCCCCAGGTGGATTTTTGAGAGGCATCCTGACTTAATGGCTGAACAATGTTAACTGGTTCTTCTTGATTAGAAGTCGCAGCAACTTGACCCAGAGCTTCTCCCAGATGCCCAAGCTCCACATCCTATGTCTGAGGTTGAGCCCAGCCACCCTGTGAGGGAAACTCCTTTCAGCTACTTATATCTGCAACTGTGTACTTTCTCTCACTACCCACAGCTCCTGACCATAGGTGATATTTGGAATAGATTGACCAATAAATTGAAAACTTTGCCCTCTGACTCAGCTCCTTCTTCACCACAACAGACCGGTATAGCATCGGCATCACTGCAGATGCTGCCCCGAGCTGCCTGTCAATCTCCTTAACTCTTAACTCTACTCTTACTTGTAAAAAAGACATGAAGATACTTTTGGGGCTCAATGCTTATCAATCTAAAGTAGAAAATTGGCTGAGAACCACAGCCTCAGATTTAGAGGTGCTGATCCTTGTCTTAGCCACTTCATACCATCCCAGAGCGAACTGGAGATCACTATTTGATAAAACCAGGAGGACCAAATTATCTGCAAAGTGCAGAATAGAATCTTCAGGCTCCCAAACATGACACCCTCCACCACCCTGTTGCTCACTGAAGTCTAGTTCATAAAATTTGTGAACAGATTGGATGATAAAGGTCAGAATCTAAATCTCACTGGGAACAAGTCTGACTTAGAGCCCACAATTTAAACCAAGCTCCAAGTCTGAGAATACAGAGAACGGACTGCCCGTAGCCTTGAACTGTCAACCTACTCTTCCTGAGAACCTCTGACAGTACTTTTAAAGAGATAAGATGTGTCACAAAACATGTGTAACCTGGCTGGGAAAACTCCTGTGCCCCCAACTACAGTCAGTCCAGCAACATGGCATAAACCTTGTGTGACCTCCTGTTGTTGGAACACACACTCCCCATTTTTAAGAAAGTGGACCACCTCAATCTACCTACGCAGAGGCAGTACCCTGATGTCCAATGTTGCAAATGGCCCCACAACATCCAGAGCCACTGTAACACCATTTTTGACATTAGTGATGACAACACTGTCCACCAAATGAAACTTGCACGAATCCATTCACTAACAGGTTCTATTTCACAATATGTGAAATTCCTCTTCTTTCCTCTTCACTCTACATTTGCCACTTTCCAGTCAGTGAATATTATTTTTTTTTTCTACAGTCGTTACCTGAATCTCACAAAAACTATGAAAATTACAAGGTGACTGTAATTCATAAAGGGAAATTGGCGTGCGATGTGTGTGCAAATGGCTTCATAAATATGAACATGTATGTATGTAAACATTCTTTTGGTGCTTTATATGTACACCAACTTTTCAGATTACAGTAATCTTTCACACAGCTTTATAAATGAGGCCCCTAACCCTTACAATGCAGGCATATTAACGATACAAAATTTGTTTGTGGTATAAGGATTTTGTTTATGCTAGCGGACTGGCGACCAGTCCAGGGTGTACCCGGTCTCTCGCCCTATGTCAGCTGGGTGCACCAGCACCCCTGTTACTCTTAGCGGATAATGCGGTAGAAAATGAGTGAGTGAGTGTTTATGCTAGCAGCATGTGTTTGGAACATTGGTTACATTTATTTTGTACCAGTGCAAATGTAAGTGATGTGTTTTTAGTTGTTTGTGTCGTTAGCTTTCAGAAAATGTGTAAAATATGGAAATTCATACAGAGGAAACAAACTATGTTATGTTATGAATTTTTTTAATATTCTTATTCAAATAACCTCAAAGAACTCTTAAAGAAATACTGGGGATTAAGTGAAATGAAGAGTTGAGTGTAAACTGATATCTCACCTGCCATGGCTCCAGTCTTTGTAAATGAGCACAGGTGTTGTTGCTGAAAGGTCCTCTCCCTGGCTCACACTGCAGCATGTCATCAAGAGCATATGCCAGAGCGTACACAGCCTTATACACATTATACTCTGGCCTGAGGTCTGAAATGTCAAAAAAATCTTTCTCCACATTCTCTAGAGCTTCCTGTCCAGTGCATAATTCTCCTCCAGCTTCCACCCAACCTGCTGGAGGTGGTGCAAATCTACACTGAAACGCATGTTCCCAAAACTGATTCACCTGAAAGGTAATTAATTTTTGTATTAATGTCAAAATATTATTCTTACAAATGCCAAGTCAGATGGGAACTCTCACCATGCTATTTCTATCTGTGTTGTTGTGATGTAGGTCAGGACGTATTTGTAACAGGAAGTCCCTGAGCCCTGGTATTTCTCCTCGACGGACGGCGATGCCTAATGTTCCACCCACGCATGGCATGAAGTCAGGTGTCTGGAGTGAAGTACCTGATGTCCAGGCTTCACTGGCGATCCACTGCAGTCCTGTCATATTGTGCCTCACCACCTGTACATTGCATTATAAGTATATAAATACCTACTTTCATACCCATAAATTATAACTATAGTTGCACACAAACTCACACGTAGAAGAAGGGAAGAATCGGCCTCTAGACATAACTGGGATGCTTTTGAGCATTAGGACCTAGAGAAGTACACAACAGCTGCCCTGTGATACCACAAGTTCTGCAAGGACACTGCCACCTGATGTCCAGGCTTCACTGGCGATCCACTGCAGTCCTGTCATATTGTGCCTCACCACCTGTACATTGCATTATAAGTATATAAATACCTACTTTCATACCCATAAATTATAACTATAGTTGCACACAAACTCACACGTAGAAGAAGGGAAGAATCGGCCTCTAGACATAACTGGGATGCTTTTGAGCATTAGGACCTAGAGAAGTACACAACAGCTGCCCTGTGATACCACAAGTTCTGCAAGGACACTGCCACTGTGGACAAGTGCAACCAGGTCTATCCCAACAAAAAGCCCTGGAAGCATTAGACTGCAGTCGCGCCTACTCCAGCAACAGCATTATCAAGTTATCTGATGTTATGACTATCGTGGGACTTATTTCTGGTGGGACAAGTGCTCATACCAGGATGAGGTGGAGCAGATTCACTGTGGAGTACAGAAAATGACTTACCACAAGACTCTGCTGATCTGAGACATCAAGAGGAAAAAGACTTTCAGCCCCTGTTCAGTGCCTAGAGATGATGTATATTATGAATTGGCGCCATACAAATAAAATAAATTGATATGAAAATGACAGTAGGGAAGTTCACAAGTAATTTTCTACAAGTTCAAGTCAAGTATAAAGTCTTATGTCACAAGACTGGTTGAAATGAACTTTATCTTATTCCATCTAATTTGTCACTAACACTGCATTGTTAAATCTTATGAATTTAGTCGTTACCCCTCTGAAAAAGAAAGTGGTGAATCAGAGGAGAGTAGCTCCATGGTTTAACTCCCTTAATCTAACTCTAAATGCTTTATTTAGTTTAGAAAGAAAATAGCTCCACTAATCTAGAGGAATTTCTTGTGGCATGGAAAGATGGCTTTGTAAAATACAAAAATTTTAGGGTCTGGTTTCCTGCCTCTTATTTTGTGTTCTTTGTGTTTTGTTTTACAGAAGTTTGGCTGGGCAGCCGGGTGGAGTCTCTGAGTATGCACCCGCATCCCATTCCCTCATCAGCTTGCAGCTTCATATTCTCTGGGCTCAGGATCCACAATCACCAGTAAGCCATGCGGTTCACTCCAAACTCTCATTTTGTTATATAGTTTTGCTCTCTCCTACTTCCATGGACTCAATGGACTCTGCCCAGCAAGCCAGCCAGCCTTTTCCCTTTTTTACCACTTTTGCAAATAAATCATTCTTTCCTCATTTACACATATATTTGGATTTCAGCTTATTTGGGTTCACTTCAGTTTCAATATACAGTATATCATTACAAAAAAAAAAAAAGCCTGACTTTGGACATGCCTGATTAACAGTCAGGATTTAGATTACATCATAGCACAGAAACAGGACTAGTTAAATTTACCAATGACCCCCTCTTAGCCTCAGATAATGGTCTGGTCTCTATACTTGTCCTGATAGATATGCAGATGGCGCACTGCTCTATCACTCCAGAGTTAGCCTCTCTACACTGGCTCCTTCTACTATCCAGAATTTGATTTAAAATCCTCCAACTCACATACAAAGTACTTAATGATTAGACTGCATCATGCCTTAAAGAACTAGTTTTACCTTATCTTTCCAAGAGATAACTTTGGTCCTCTGTCCACCATTTTTCCTCTCACCTCAACCGGTCGAGGCCGAAGCTGCACATCTTTGAGTCTGATTCTGTGTTTGTTCATTGTCTAAACTCTTCGGTTTCTTTTTGCTCTGTAATATTGTACTATAATATAAAGGTACATTATGGTACAGTACAGTATGTACATTATGTACATACGTCATTATGTACAGTGTCTTGAGATACATTGTTGTGATTTGACCCTATATAAATAAAGTTGAATTGAATTGAATCTATATTGGGTCATTAGTGATAGGTTCACTTTAAAAACTCTGCTGCAATGCACTCTTAAAAATCACATAATAAAAACTTTGTTTAAGTTCATGACTGTATAATTTTATAACACTACTTGGCAATGTTTTGGTATTAGCATTCTGCACCACAGTATACATGATGTTTGTCTGTGTTACTAACTGGCTATTTAGTAACCACAAAGTAACCAACAAAGTAACCAACCTGCTACCGACACACACAGGTATAATTAAATACTGTCTGCCAAAGTTAAGTCTCTAATCTTTTGAGGTCAAGTCACTAGTTGTGTCTCATGTGCCCATCTCTGGTGGACAGGGGTTCAGAATTTACATTTTCGGGCGTTCGCATACTGAATGACCTGACCTGGAGTGTCAACATCACTGCCACCATCAAGAAGCCAGAGCACAGACTGTAATTCTTGAATGCTGTCATGAAAACCATTTCACACAGAAGCTGTTTTGTTTCTTCTATCCTTGCTCCATAGAGAGCTTATTGACCTACTGCATCTAATGTGATTCTCCAGCTGCACAGCAGCAGAGAGAAATGTGCCCCAGAGGTTTGTCACTATTGTCCCGAGGATAATAGGCTGTGCTCTCCTTTTCCTCAAGGGTGAGTCCAGTTCTGACTGTGTCAGGAAAGCAAAACCCTGGACATTCTGTCTTTGAATTGCTGCCCTCAGGCAGATGTTTCAGGAAAGTGAGAGCAAGTACAAGTGAACTAGAAAACTGTTTTATACGGCAGTGCCATTAACTCATTGTGCATACCTATTTAAATTACAGCAGGTGAATGTCTGTGCTTTATATGTGTTTTCTTAGCTTTATAATCTTGTTACATTACAAACCAATGACTGCATTTTAATTTCATTGTTTTGTACAATTACAGTGAAGATATTCTATTCTTCTTCGTCTATTTAGGAGTCACTACAGCAAATCCTCTGCCTCAATGGTGGCCTATTCATTTCTTTTTATTTGTGGTAACCTTATCCTGCAAGCTGGAAAGTACCGAAGGACTATTGTTAATTGATTATTGGTTTCAATTATATTAAATCAGGGTTTATTTATTGTGCTATTAAGTATTACAATTGGTTTAGGTATTTATTTAATTCTCCATGTTTTTAACCTCCTGAACAACATTTAAGTAAACTTGAACCTTGAAACTTTTGTCCTCAGCCAGGTACAAGCAGAACGACAACATGATGAATAATATTTAAACTGTGAAATATAACCCAGTAAAATGTGGCAGACTTTGTCCAAATGTTGGTTAAACATTTAACATAAAATCATGCTACTTTGTTTTGTGAGAGTAAAATTTTAAAGGACTTGTATAACCCCGAGTTTTGACTACGTCAAGTATTTAACATCAGGACTTCTCAATCAGTTTTTCCTGAACTACCCACCTTCCAACAAATAATCAAGAAAAATGAACAAAAACCTGCAACTCTTCATTTGGCTGGATGAAAAACCACAGAATTTTCTGCATGTTACCATAGTAACACAACATGAGTGATACAGACACTTTCGAACAAGTCAGAGGTGTAACATCAACCCTTACATTTTAATTAATACATACAAATAAGGTTTGTAAAAGTAACAGATTAAAACAGTTACAAGTTATGTTTAATTATATATCAACACCTACCTCTTTTACAAGGTTGAGCACGCGACTCTCATGTGCAAACACAATCACCACTCGAGCTGTAGATTTCCTCATCACATCCACTATTCTCCTTAGTTCAACAGGGTCATAAACACGGGGCAACATCTCTGTGTAAGCCAGACAAACACCACCAGCTGGACCCAGATCAGAGTGAAAGGATCGGGCAGCGTGGACTCCATAATCATTATCACTGATGAGCAGACCTGCCCAAGTCCAACCAAAGTGTTTTAGAATCTGAATCATAGCATTCACCTATGTGGACACAGAGCAGAGGGATTAGTGCACAGGCTGGAATCATCTTTCACTAGAAATCCTGATAAACTGCTTCATCAAAGACCTGTGATTGTATGTACATGTATGACAGACTTGCTCAGTCCCAGCTGCTCTCATCAACGTGAAGGTAAACCTTTCACAAACATGTTCCCTCTGTGTTTGTTGTTCGAAACAGCAACAAAAGTACTTCATTGTATTTTTCTATGATTATCTGCAATTCAAATTTACCCTAGTTTTTATCTACCTTAAAACCAACATAGCATGATTATTACTACACAATATACAGTATTATATGTTTTACACAAGAATATATATGGAATGATCTTTCACATGATTTACTTCATGCATTTGGGAGAAGCCAAAAGATTAATTGATTTTCACCTGAAAAGCATCACTTGGGATTGTTCTAAAGAAAGATGGAAACTTTTGTCTGTCACTCAGGCAGGAACATGTGGCAGAATAACTCACCTGCAAAACAAGAGACCAAAAGAGTGTTTGCTATTTTTTTTTTTTTTTCAAACTGTTAAAGTTGGTTATTGAATTGTTACACCTCAAATTTGGTGAATGGTTGAAAGACATAAAAACTTACCATTGGCACGCTGTACAAACCTAACACTGTGGATATGGCAATAGTACGTGTAGAAGAAGAATCACCCACAATCCCTAGGACTGGAGGAATTCCTACACAGTTCTCCTCTAATGTAACTTGTTCCTCTTGACCACTGACTAAGGTCAGTGCTGCAGCAATTCCAATTCCTACTTGGACACAGTTATCATACAGACTGTATCCCAGAGTCACATTAGGCAGCAGGTTGGAGTTTCTGTTGATCTCATCAATAGCAAAGGCCATGGTCTGAGCCTGTCTGAATCCTATAACATCAAAACTGACATAAAAGTTATTATTTAAAATATATCATACAGTAACTGTGAAGAGCTTCATTTTTAACTTCGGATACTGCAAATTAAAAGGTAAACATCACCCATAATAAAACTTAAATGCCTTATAAGGTGTCAGGTACAATCTTACCCCACCACCATCACCATCACCACCACTGCAAAAAAAAAGGAAATTAATAATATTCTATGTCCCTCACAGACTCACCCATAGCAGGTTGGCTGTTGTGGCTCAGAGATAAAAGACAGATCAGGATAAGCAGGAAAGAAGTGAAGTCTGAAAATCCCACCTAGAATCACATCTCCAGGTTTTTGCATCCCACTGAGTTCAAACTGTCCCTGTAACTGACAAGAAGAGGAATAAGCAGAGGAAAAGCAGGAGAACAACATTAGCAAGAGGAAACTGGTGTCTAAAAATAAACTCATGACTTTGCTCTGGTTCATCCCTGTCTAGTGCAGGATCATCACAGTGTCACCACATTTTATATAGTTTTATATAGTTTCCAGTGTTGTTTATTTTGCACACCACCCATCAGGGCAGAGGAAGAATCTGTAGGGGCAGGGCCTAAATCATATCTCATCTCAACTTTACTAATTTATTTATTTTAATATTTTTTAAACACAAAGTTGGTCATTTCTGCCAAAGGAGGGCACTCAATCAAAACAATAAAAAAAACTTAGGTTGATATGATGAAGCAGCTTCCGATTATGTGAATTGCAATCTGGGATAAACTTCAGCAGCAGAGGACACAGCAAATAGCAATGAGTAGTTATGATCCATGATTAAGGCCTAAAAAAAAAAACTACAATGACAGAAGACAACACACTAGTTAACTAGTATTGCCAAATATTTCCTTTGTCACTCTCATGTTTTATAAGGGCTTTGACCTGGAAGTTGTAGCTGCCATATACAGTAGTTTATACATATGATTGAACAGACTCTGTTGAGGAAACTTAGGTCTTTTGGAGTAGAGGGTGTGTCACTCAAGACCTTCCATGACTCTGTGGCGGCATCAGCTAACTTTTTTGGAGTGTTCTGGTGGGGCAGTGGGATTTCAACAGAAGGCAGGAAGAAACTGGACAGACTGATTAATAAAAAGCCATTTTGGACTTGCGATCCAATTCAATCCAATGCTTTATTTGTAAAGCACTTTAAAACAACCAAAGTACTGCACAGAATAATAAATAAAAGGCATAGAAGCTCACACAAGGCAGTAAGATACATCTAAAACACCTAAAATTAATTAAAAGACATAAAAACATGGAAACAAGTAACAGCCAAACTACAAACCACTATAAAAACAGATCAAATACATAAAACAAAACAAAATACAATAGAAATAACATCAACAACTTAAACAGTGTCAAAGGCGAATGAAAAGAGAATGTTTTTCATTGAACATTAGAAAGTTAAGAGCTATCCAGGCCTTTATGTCATCAAGACACCTAAGAAAAGGCTGGATGGCATAGGTGTAACAGTGGAATGAAATACCATGCCTCCTAAATACAGAGCCATGTGGGAAGAGTTAGAGAGAGAAAAGGGCCTAAAATTGAGCCCTGAGGAACTCCACACCAGGGAGGAGCAGAGGAGGATACATAGGCACCAAGGTTGACACAGAAAGAACGATCTGCCAAGTAGGATCTAAATCACTGCTCTAAGCCAAAGATCAAGATCTCATGCTGAAAGCTGCAGTTACATCTAAAAGCACAAGAATAACACAGTCACCAGAGTCAGGAGCTAAAAAGATATCATTAAAAACTCTAAACTAAAAGAGCTGATCTGTGCTGTGCTGATTGGAAAACCTCAAGAATATTGTGCTCAAGGATTTAAGAGATAAAAGGCAGTTTGAAGATGGTCCTATAATTAGAACTGTTGGGTCTACAGCTGTTTTTTTTTTTTTTTGTTTTTTTTTTAAATCAGAGCTATACTGCATGTTTAAAATTTATGACCACAGACTGCTATTAATAACTGCCAGTACAGATCGGCCTACAGAGGGGAACCTTAAATAGACATGAGGGACAGCATCATTTTAAATGACTAACAATGTTCTTTAGGAATGAAAGACACTCAGGCTCAAACCTGTCAAAAAGACAGCAGGGGACAGAGCTAGAAGGGCCATAAACAGGAAGTGAGATCAGAGTCCTAGTGGAAGTGACCTTATCAATGAAAAAGTGAAGAAAGTTTTCATAAACAGCAAGGGAGTGTTCCACACTGACTGTCTGCGGGCATTAAGAACTGTGTCAAAAGTCTTAAATAAGACACGAGGTTTGTGACAGTCTGACAGAATAATAATAATAAGAAAGAAGAATTTCATATTGCATCTCTGACAGCTGTCTGACAAAGATGCCAACAGTCTTTCATCATTTGTAAAGACACCTATACTTTGTCCTTTTTCCATTTGTTCTCAGTTTTATGGCACTGATGTCTGACAGTGTGTGTGGTGTCATTCAGCCAGGGCTCACACTTTTTTACCGTTTAACCGTTTTAGGCAGCTTTCTTTTTACTGGAGCCACAGTGTCAAGTACAGTTTGGCAGGTGGACTGAAACCATGAACTGAGTTTTTGTGTCATCACACACAGACTTAGTGGGATGCACACTTAACCCAGGGGAGGTAGTGGGAACGAGGCGGATGATTTCCAAAAGTGTAAAAAAAAAGGCAACTGGACTTTCGCCTCTCATCCAAGAGGCTTTTTCAGTTCAGAAGATGATGATTGCCAAACTATCTTCTATGATGAACAACCTGTCCTACCAACTGCAGGACACCATTACACCACTGGACAACTCCTTCACTGACAGTCTGAAACACCCTAAATATCTGAAGGAGCGGTACTGACCTACTTCCGTTAGACTGGACAACAGACTCTGCTCTCAATAGACCACATGCCACTCCATACCAAGTGAGATATCACCAGTGTAATTGACAAAGTGCAATATCTCATGTGCAATCCCTGGCAATGTTTACACTGTAAATATCAAACTAATTCTGTACATTTCCCCATTGTGATACTGATAAGGAATTATCTCATCCTATTTTATGAGTAATATCATTTCTTTTTGGAAATTTAATGGAGGAATGTTACAGCTCTTAAAAAGGAAGAAAAAAATCAATTGAGGGAAACCCTTATTGTCAGCGAAGCACAGGATGGAAAAATATCAAGCAAATAGACAAAGGTCCCTATTTAAATGGTCTGTAGTTCATGGTCTCAGCTAAAACTAGATAAATAACCAAATATATTATTTCTGTCTTTTCTATAACAAAATTATACTTAAATTAAAAGTAAATTAAATAGATCCCTTTCATTCTGAGGTAGCATACCTTGCACTTGTGCTGTAAATCAATGGTCAAGTTGGAAAACAAATAATTTACAGCTTTCTTCACCAAACCTGATTAGCTGATTTAAGATATTTTTAAATTCTTTTTCAAAAACACTATCATGTCCACATTGTCTGGTGAGAAGCTTGCTCTCTGTGCTGTGACAATGTCTCCAGCAGTGGAGAACACTCTCACTGGGAACAGATGTGGCAGGGATTGCTAGAAAATGCTTAGCTAGCTTGGCTAAGTGGGGAAACATTTTTTCATTGTCTCTCCACCACACAAGTGCATGATGAAGGCTTGGATGATGTTCCATGATCTGTTGGAAATAAGTCTCCAAACAGTTTGGTGATTGCAATTGGTGCTCTTTTAATGCTGGAGGAGGACTGGCACTGGCACTACTGGTGGAGACCTCCTCTGATTCCACATCTGTCTCCTCCCTGACAGTCTGGGCCCAAGACAAAAACACAATTGAAACATAATGTTGTGTTAGATAAAACATCAAAGTAACATATGAAATCCATCCAATAATGCAAGATAAGATTACAGTACAATAAATGTAACCCTAACCCTAACCCTCATGTGCAATTGATTTTAATTATAGACCTATAACAACTCTTTATTGAAATTAATTATATCAATATTAAAAGTTAAATACCTGAGCAGTCTGTGAAAAGTCTTTCAGAATTCTCTCAGTCAGGCTGTTGAATATTGTGGTTTTGGTGACTTGAACCAAGGTTCAAGTACAGTGCTCACATGGAGAAAGCCATTTATGGCCTCATTTGTATCTGGGTAGTGGTCCTCAAAATCAGTTGTAATGGCAGCCTTAATTTCTTTAACTTTTGTTGTCAGAGCCACTGAGCTTCATTGAGGCCAGAATTCTGTGTTTCAATGGCAGAATCATTGATATAGTTGGCATTAAGGTGGTAATCGTTTTCAGTGGTTTGAGCACCTGAACCACATCCTCTGCTTCTACGTCAGCATCAGAGAATGACAACGTCCTTGATATTTTTTGACACTTCTGTCCGTCAATGCGGAGAAAACAGCAGCCTGCTGCTCAAGGTAAGGCTCAAGCATATCGTGGCTCGAGTTCCAACTAGTAGCAACATCCTGCACAAGCTTAAGTGATGGCAAATGCAGCATTTTCTGCTTGTCATTTAGTACAGCTGCAGCTGTAGTGCTCTTGTGAAAAAAGTGACAACTTTTCTGACACTACCGAGGAGTCAGGACACCTTGTTCATGGCCATTCCTTTCTGCGCAGCTAGATTGAGGGTGTGGGCATAGCACAGAATATGCTGAGAAAACCCGGCCGCTACAAAAGCATTTGCAACATTTCTTGCTTGTCAGTTGTCACAGGAACATCTGACCTGGTGATTTTCCAATCTGACACAGCCTGTGTCAGGATTTCTGCCAAATGCTCACTTGTGTGACTCTCAAACACTGCCCGTGTTTGAAGGACAGGGTTTGCGATTTGCCAGTGGTCCGTGATATAATGTGCAGTTATGGTTAAATAACTGTCCATGGCACGGGACGTCCACCCATCAGTGGTGATTGCAATGGAGTCAGTGCTTCTCAATTCTTCCTCAATCCTAGATTTTGTTTCGTTCAAGAGTTTCGGAAGCACATTCCCAGAGAAATGAGCACAGCTTGGTATGTCATAACAGGGCTTGAGAACCATTAGTTGCAGGTAGGCGGAAAAAAAAAAAACGTGGTGGAGGGGTTTGCGTGTCCCAGTGATCCTAGGAGCTCAGTTGTCGGGGGCTTTATGCCCCTGGTAGGGTCACCCAAGGCAAACAGGTCCTAGGTGAGGGACCGGACAAAGAGCGGTTCACAGACCTCCTATGATGATGAACATAAATGGACAACACTCTCCCTCGCCCGGACACGGGTCACCGGGGCCCCCCTCTGGAGCCAGGCCTGGGGGTGGGCACATGATGGCGAGCGCCTGATGGCCAGGCTTACACCCATGGGGCCCGGCCAGGCACAGCCCGAAGAGGCAACGTGGGTCCCCCTTCTCATGGGCTCACCACCTGTGGGAGGGGCCAAGGAGGTCGGGTGCTGTGTGAGCTGGGTGGTGGCCGAAGGCAGAGACCCTGCTGGTCCGACCCTTGGCTACAGAAACTGGCTCTCGGGACATGGAATGTCACCTCTCTGATGGGGAAGGAGCCTGAGCTGGTGCATGAGGTTGAGAGGTTCCGACTAGTCGGGCTCACCTCAACTCATAGCTTGGGTTCTAGAACCAGTCTCCTTGAGAGGGGTTGGACTCTCTTCCACTCTGGAGTTGCTCATGGTGAGAGGCGCCGAGCTGGTGTGGGCATTCTTATTGCCCCCCATCTTGGGGACTGTATATTGGGGTTCACCCCAGTAGACGAGAGGGTAGCCTCCCTCCGCCTTCGGGTGGGGGGACGGGTCCTGTTGTTTGTGCTTATGCATCAAACTGCAGTTCAGAGTACCCACCCTTTCTGGAGTCCCTGGAGGGAGTGCTAGAAAGTGCTCCTACTGGGGATTCCCTTGTTCTGCTGGGAGCCTTCAATGCTCACGTGGGCAATGACAGTGAGACCTGGAGGGGTGTGATTGGGATGAACGGCCCCCCAATCTGAACCCAAATGGTGCTTTGTTATTGGACTTCTGCGCTCGGCGTGGATTGTCCATAACAAACACCATGTTCAAACATAAGACTTCATAGTCGTATCGTCAGACCTGCGACCACATGTCTTGGACACTCGGGTGAAGAGAGGGGCAGAGCTGTCAACTGATCACCACCTGCCACTGATCACCACCTGTCAGACCTGGAAGACCCAAACGTATTGTAAGGGTCTGCTGGGAACGTCTAGTGGAGTCTCCTGTCAGAAAGTTTCAACTCCCACCTCCGGCAGAACTTCAAACACGTTCCGGGGGAGGCGGGAGACATCAAGTCTGAATGGGCCATGTTTCGTGCCTCCATTGTTGAGGTGGCTGACTGGAGTTGTGGCCGTAAGGTGGTCGGTGCCTGTCGTGGTGGTAACCCCCGAACTTGTTGGTGGACTCCTGAAGAAGGAGTCCTATCGGGCCTTCCTGGCCTGTGGGACTCCAGAGGCAGCTGATAGGTACCGGGAGGCCAAGCAGAATGCGGCTTTGGTGGTCGCTGAGGCAAAAACTCGGATGTGGGAGGAGTTTGGTGAGACCATGGAGAACGACTTCCGGACGGCTTCGAGGAGATTCTTGTCAACCATCTGCGTCTCAGGAGAGGGAAGCAGTGCACTGTCAACACTTTAATCTAAACACTGTACAGTGGAAATGGGGTGCTGCTGACCTCGACTTGGGATGTTGTGAATTGGTGGCGAGAGTGCTTCGAAGACCTCCTCAATCCCACCAACATGCCTTCCCATGAGGAAGCAGAGTCTGTGGACTCAGGGATAGGCTCTCCTATCTCTGTGGCTGAGGTTATCAAGGTGGTGAAAAAGCTCCTCGGTGGCAGGGCCCTGGGGGTGGATGAGATCCACCCAGAGTTCTTCAAGGCTCTGGATGTTGTAGGGCTGTCTTGGCTGACACGCCTCTGCAACATTGCATGGACATCAGGGGCAGTGCCTCTGGATTGGCAGACTGGGGTGGTGGTCCGCCTCTTTAAAAAGGGGGACCGGAGGGTGTATTCAAACTACCGGGGAATCACACTCCCCAGCCTCCCTTGTAAGGTCTTTTCAAGGGTCCTGGTGAAGAGGGTCCATCGGATAGTCGAATCTCGGATTCAGGAGGAGAAGTGTGGTTTTCGTCCTGGTCGTGGAACGGTGGACCAGCTCTACACTCTCGGCAGGGTCCTAGAGGGTGCATGGGAGTTCGCCCAACCAGTCTACATGTGCTTTGTGGACTTGGAGAAGGCGTTCGACCGTGTCCCTCAGGGAGTCCTGTGGGGAGTGCTCCGGGAGTATGGGGTACCAGACCCTTTGATAGGGGCCATTCGGTCCCTCTATGACCGGTGTCAGAGCCTGGTCCGCATTGCCGGCAGGTAAGTCTGGTTGGGCTTCACCAGGGCTGCCCTTTGTCACCGATCCTGTTCATAACTTTTATGGACAGGATTTCTAGACGCAGCCAGGGCACTGAAGGGGTCCGATTCGGTGGGGTCAGGATTGGGTCCCTGCTTTTTTGCAGAAAAAGTGGTCCTGTCTGCTTCATCGGGTCATGATCTTCAGCTCTCACTGGAGTGGTTCGCAACTGGATGTGAAGTGACCAGGATGAGAATCAGCACCTCCAAATCTGAGACCATGGTCTTGAGCCGGAAAAGGGTGGAGTGCCCTCTCCGGGTTGGGGATAAGATCCTTCCTCAAGTGGAGGAGTTTAAGTTTCTCGGGGTCTTTTTCACGAGTGAGGGAAGAATGGAGCGGAAGATCGACAGGCGGATCGGTGCGGCATCCGCAGTAATGCGGGCTCTGCGTCGGTCTGTCGTGGTGAAGAAAGATTTACCAGAAAGATTTACCAGTTGATCTATGTTCCTACCCTCACCTATGGTCATGAGTTGTGGGTAATGACAGAAAGAACGAGATTGCGAATACAAGTGGCCGAAACGAGTTTCCTCCGCAGGGTGTCTGGGCTCTCCCTTAGAGATAGGGTGAGAAGCGCGGTCATCCGGGAGGGGCTCTGAGTAGAACCGCTGCTCCTCCGCATTGAGAGGAGCCAGATGAGGTGGCTCGGGCATCTGGTTCCAGGCACATCCCACTGGGAGGAGGTCCCGGGGACAGCTACTGCTACTGAGCTTGTTACTTTATCTCATCAAATCTACTCATCTACTCATCAAAATCTACCAAAACTATTCACTCTATATGTCTGAGTCACTGATACTTTTATTTAGCCTTGATTCTTCCAGAATTCAGACATCAGGATCAGTCTGCAGACTTAAACATTAATGTTGCCAGAATCTACACTCTTGAAGATACTATGACATATGACTCAGAACATGCACGGACATCATTTGCACAAATTCAAGCCAATATGTATGTCTATCTTAGCAATGACATGCTGCATATCCCGGTTGCAGAAATAGCAAAAATTAATGAATGAGTAAATGACTTTATTAAAGCACTGACACAATAATCTTGATCAGCACTTAAACCAATAACAATAGTCCTCTTCACTCACACTATCCGTATGTTTCAACATCACACATACTGGAAAAAAAAAGTTTACGTTTCAGGAAATTCACTGTATCAAAACTTGGATTTTTTTCATGGAGAAAAGGTCAGGTCTGGCCTTAAAGGTAAAGTCCAGAGTTACTGTATATAGATTCTAGGTCTATTTTCAGATTATTCATGTTTTGTGTTGGTATCACAGTCACGTCAATCTAATGATTTTTTTTAGAAATTTCATATTTTGTGATTTTTACTGAAAGAGCTACAACAACAGTGCGCAGGGCATGGCATTGAGTTGGGACAAATCATGATTTTTCAAACCACTGTAAGGCTCAAAACAACATTTCACTTCTGTGGTAGTTATGGGAGAGTTTCTACAGACATATCAAACTGTCCATAAGTTACAGGCAGATTGCAAGTGTACAGGCAGATTCTATAGAAAACTGTTACTGAAGACAGTACTTTACCTAAAGTTGTTTTCATGTGACGCCATCTTTAAAGTCCGTAAAAGTCCATCACAGAATGAAGCACCAATCACTCTCAGGACTCTGAAGATGGCGTCATATCTGTAACCCTGTGTAAAGACTTTCCCATTAAATATCTGCCCATTAATTTCTTATAAATTTAAATGTACAGTGAGAACTAGGTTGTTGCAATGTCCCTCTGTTCAATACATACTGTACACTACTATAAATTACAGTGTATTTATCCTCACCTTTCTTACTTTATAACATACAATTAATGTCATTATTAACATACGCCATACCTGAATTATTGTACTATAAATTTATTGATTATTTCTGTACCTTTTTAGTTTTTAAGTCTAAATGCTTCGACCCATGATGGCTTTCTTTGTGTTTCTCTCTGGTCTCAACAGGATTATATAACATTTGGGTCCAAACAGTGCCACCAAGAGGCCAAAACTGGAGGCCAGGATGGCAAATACCTCCACTGCATCTGCATGGTGATGATGGATGAAGATGCCCAGAACAACAGCACAGATAAATGTGCCCAACAGTGAGGTGGTTGTCAAGCAGATACCCAGAGGCTCATGGTAGGAGAGGAACTCTGTTTTCTTAGGAACACAGTGGTCACGCTGGGAGCTGGACCAGAAATCTTCTGGACAACTGGTGCACTCCATGGAGTCTGAGAAAAGAGGACAAGTGATGAGATACATGTTTATACAACATCTCTGAACTGTGGTGTTTCAAACTTTACACTCACCAGTTGTATTGCTGATCTTTCCCTTAGAACAAGGGACACAGTCAAAACAACACTCAGGTTCCCCCTTCTTTCTGGCCATGCGGGAACCTGGAGGACAGCTCTCACTGCACACTGACCGAGGAGGCTGTGTGGAGGAAAATCAATATCTGTTCAACTAATTTTAAATGACTAAAGTAAAGAGTTTGGAGCCAAATTAATGTAAGAAGTTACCTGTTTGGATTGAAAGTTCCAGAAGATTTTGTCTTCATCCAGTGTGAGTTGTTCACCTTTGAAGGCTGACCTCTTAACCTCACCCACTCTCTGAACTTTAGTTCTTCCATCAGGGAGCCACACCCAGTTCATGATGTCATATATTGGTAAGGTATCACCATTTTCATTAAATGACACTTGATCACCAAATGTTGTGAAGTTGACGTTTTTCAAGTAATGCAGAAGCTTTGGATGTCAGAATTAGACTACAATTAAGTCAACTAGATTACACTAGATTAAGTCAACGTTATTCATGTCATCAACACTATACATTTTTGGAACCTCCACGTTAATAGTAAAGATCCATTGAAGATCCAACGATTTTCACTGACAATGTGCAAAAATAACACAGCATAGTTGTAAAAACAGAACTAAATCAAATGTAATAAAAATAGTTTCTAGAATAGTTTTTATACAATACTGACTTCTGTCAAATTCAACAGCAAATTCATCAGCTGGGTATAACATATATATAAAATCAATCAAGGGCAAGAATATTAAATCACTAGTACAATCCTTTAAGATGTTCAGAGGAACATTAGAGAAAATCCCCCTTTTATTGTGTTTTTTTTTTTTTTTTTGCTTTTTTTTTTTTTGACAATGGGCCATTTGAAGAGATTGGTAATAAAACAAGTACAAATTAACAATTTATGTAGATGATTTCATTCTTTACATAACTGATTTATCCAAATTACTGGAGGTAATTATGGAAAAGGTGAGGTAAAAGAGCATATTTCTCAATTCTTTATTAACTTGAGTTTTATATATAGGCTACTGGATTTTCTTTAGTTGCATATATAGTTTTTACTTGCATGTAGAAAAGTGATTATTTCTGTTCAGTAATTACAATTCATTTATTTGTATTATTTACTTATCACTTAGTCTTTTACTTATATGTAGGTGTTCAGACAAAGCATGGGTAAGGGGGTGGGATAAGGAAAAGAGGGTCTATATAGCAGAGTTGCCCTTCCAGACTTTTCCCTTTTTCTTGTGAAGAAACAGATATTTTAATAGTCTAAGATAGTAAAATATATATTAAAGTACTGACCATTGTCACAAGGGCTAGTGCAAGATTGATTTTTCTCTTACTGCACAAACCCGTTTAATAATTCACACTGTTGTGATATTAACCGAATCCTTTATACACTGTTGCCTTCTCACACGTACCGAGTAAATGACCATGAATGTCCACATAAAACATTGCTATGTCAAAATACAGAGCAGATACATTTGACATTTAAGCTTTAGCAGCTGATCTATGACACGGATGCACGTTGTCCCTTACATGCCACCAACAAACAAACCCATACATCAAGCTGGCAACTTTACTGACAAGTAAAAAAATTATTATTAACAAAATATTACAACTAACAATCATCATTAAAATGTAAGGAAATGTGCGAACATGCCCTTTACTGTTTGTGACGCACTGTGTATACAATAAGTGCAACAGACCTTTACCTGTAATAAAAGGTATCAAGTGTCAACAGAGGCTTTTTTCTTTTGAACCAAATGTTGTGCAATTTATTTAAAGACTGTGCAAACTGAGCAGCAACTACAGAGTAAAGACTACCAGGACATCAAGGGAAAACTGTCTATTAACCACACAGACAGTTAGAAATGAATGTAATGATGAAATATTCAGGCTTTCCTTTACGACACTTGATAATGAAACAAGTGAGTCAGCACTTTTAAGTTGGTGATTTTTTTTTTTTTTTTATAAATTATTCGCCTTACAACCATTAATTTTAAAGTTTTGTTCTAATTCAAGACACTGAATTGTCTATTTGAAACACAGTGAACAAATGAAATACAAAGGATTAAGTGAAATGAAGAGTTGAGTGTAAACTGATATCTCACCTGCCATGGCTCCAGTCTTTGTAAATGAGCACAGGTGTTGTTGCTGAAAGGTCCTCTCCCTGGCTCACACTGCAGCATGTCATCAAGAGCATATGCCAGAGCGTACACAGCCTTATACACATTATACTCTGGCCTGAGGTCTGAAACATCCAAGAACTTATTCTCCACATTGTCTAGAACTTCCTGTCCAGTGCATAATTCTCCTCCAGCTTCCACCCAACCTGCTGGAGGTGGTGCAAATCTACACTGAAATGTGTGTTCCCAAAACTGATTCACCTGGAAGATGATTTGAGTTCTTTAAATAATCACATTATTTCATTTTTGCTTGTCCCATATCAGATTGAAAATTTTAATTCTCACCATGCTGTTTCCATTGTTGTTGTTGTGATGTAGATCAGGACGTATTTGTAACAGGAAGTCCCTGAGCCCTGGTATTTCTCCTCGACGAATGGCGATGCCCAGTGTTCCACCCAGGTACGGCATGAGGTCAGGAGTCTGGAGTGAAATGCCTGATGTCCAACCTTCACTGGCCATCCACTGCAGTCCTGTCACATTCTGCCTCACCACCTGCACATTGTATTATACCAAGTATATGAATTCATGTTTTCATACCAATTAAGTAGAATTTACTGCGGATAGAAAACAGTAGAATTTACATTCAGAAGCATGCAACAGATACAGATATAAGGACCTGACAAAATGTCCGACCTCTGTACCTTCACATCTCTGATGTGGAAATTGTGTATGACATCAAACCATTAATCTACTTAAAATGCATAAAATTAGCAACTGATTACTGCTTATGCAAGCATGAGTCATGAAGACTACATTTAAATACAGAGGTGCAGGGGTCCAGCACATTTTGTCTGCAGCCAGGTACTTTGTAAAACAAACTAGTTGGTGGGTAATATTCAAACCCAGAAAAATATGGTATTTTATCTAAATGCTGGCTCCTAAAATAATGCTTCATTCAAATAGAAAATGTTTTTGATTTTTGAGAGTAAAACCTGATTTTATTTATTTATTCATAGTAATTTAATGGACTTGTATAGTACAAAGTCTTGATGATGACGGAATGGTTTACTCCTTCCACATTCCAACAATAAGTTGCAACTTTGCATTTGGGTAGTCAAAGACAGCACAGCATTTTTAGCATGTGTGTTACACATCAATACAAGCAGAATGATACATGAATATTCTAAGCCTAAAATACTCCTGGTAGAACCTTTAACAAGTCACAGGTCACTTAAATTTATTTGACACAAACTAACTTGGATATATAATTTCAACACCTACCTCTTTCATAAGATTAATCATGATTCTCTCATGTGCAAACACAATCACCACTCGAGCTGTAGATTTCCTCATCACATCCACTATTCTCCTTAGTTCATCAGGGTCATAAACATGGGGCAAAATCTCTGTGTAAGCCAGACAACCTCCACCAGCTGGACCCAGATCAGAGTGAAAGGATCGGGCAGCGTGGACTCCATAATCATTATCACTGATGAGCAGACCTGCCCAAGTCCAACCAAAGTGTTTTAGAATCTGAATCATAGCATTCACCTATGTGGACACAGAGCAGAGGGATTAGTGCACAGGCTGGAATCATCTGTCACTAGAAATCCTGATAAACTGGCAGCAGATATTAGTGAACATGAAATGGTAGGACAAGCACAGGTTTTACCAGAAACAGTAACAATGTTCACTCCAGGTTTAAGAGAGCAAAGGTCATGATATTGTTGAAGTATAAGGGTAGGTCTTACTAAATACTTGTCACCTATGTATTTTTTTTTTTTTTTACCAACATTACACGACCATTGTTATACAAATAGTCAATATTTTTTACTGCAGCATATATGGACCGTTTTTTCCACACATTTTGATTTAGCAAATTTATTTTCACCTGAAAAGCATCACTTGGGATCGTCCTGAAGAAAGACGGGAATTTTTGTCGATCACTCAGACAGGAACACGTGGCAAAATAACTCACCTACAAAACAACAGAGCACATCTTAGTCGATTAATCAAAAGTCATAATTTCAGTTAATTTATTAAATTAAATTTGAAATTAAATCACAATAAAGATGGAGTTGGAAGACATAAAAACTTACCAGAGGCACTCTGAACAAACCTAAGACTGTGGATATGGCAATCGTACGTGTAGAAGAAGAATCACCCACAATCCCTAGGACTGGAGGAGTTCCTACACAGTTCTCCTCTAATGTAACTTGTTCCTCTTGACCACTGACTAAGGTCAGTGCTGCACGAAATGAAATTCCTACTTGGACGCAGTTATCATACAGACTGTATCCCAGAGTCACATTAGGCAGCAGGTTGGAGTTTCTGTTGATCTCATCAATAGCAAAGACCATGGACTGAGACAGCCTGAATCCTATAACATCAAAACTGACACAAAGGTGTTTACTACTTATAATACATCATACAGAATCTGCAAATAAAGATGTTAACATCAAAAACCATATTAAAACTTACATACTTTAATAAGGTCAAATATAATATTATTTCACATCAGTATCAAAAAAAAAAAACATTAATTTTTAATTTTTCTGTTCCCCCCACAGACTCACCCATAGCAGGTCGGCTGTTGTGGCTCCGAGATAAAAGACAGATCAGGATAAACAGGAAAGAAGTGAAGTTTGAAAATCCCACCTAGAGTCACATCTCCAGGTTTGTGCATCCCATTTAGATGAAACTGTCCCTGTAACTGACAAGAAGAAGAATAAAGAGAGGAGGACACAGCAGAGGAAAAGCAGAATAATAACATCAGCAAGAGGAGACTGATGTCTAAAAATAACCTCATGACTTTGCTCTGGTTCATCCCTGTGTGCAGGATCATCACAATGTCACCACATTTTATGTATTTGCAGTGTTGTTTATTTTTGGCACACAAGCCATCAGAGCAGAAGAAAAAGCTAGAGGATCTAAATCGTATCTCAGACAATTAATTAAAATTCATTAATTCAAACTTTAAATTTAAACTTTGCTCAATCTAAACAATAACAGACGATTTAGTTTGATGTTGAGAAGCAGTATAGAGTTATGGGAAGTGCTGTCCAGAACTTAATAGCTGTCCAGAACATAATAGCAATGAGTAGTTGTGTTTCACGATAGACTCGTAGCCCAGATATTAATCTAGTGTATCCGAACGTCCGGGGTTCGCATAAAGTGTTCATAGAAATACGCGAAACATAAGATACTGGAGGTTCAGGTAGCTAGACTTTCTAAACTCAACTTTTTATTATTTTGCATAGAAAAAGAAGAACAGCGGAAGTCCGCCAACCACAACATTACGTCAGTTCACAACAACACAACCCCGTGCACTCAGGAATGACAGAACAGTCTGTTACACTAGCACTCTATAATACACATAATTTAGTTTGTGTTTTTTTTTTTTTTTACAATAATACTACATAGAGGCAGCATGTACAAGGTGAAAAGAATCAACTGCAGTCATTAAAGAATTTGTCATTAACATGAACAAACTAGGATTTCTCTGATAATTAAGATTTAAACTAGTTTAGTGCAGTTCCTTTGATATCAGTAACATGCTCCAGCCTCTGTAATAAAAGGTTATGGTCAGCAGTGTCAAATTCAGAACTCAGGTCTAATAGTACCAGCACAGAAACAAGGCCATTGTCTGAGGCCAACAGTAGGCCATTGGTGACTTTCGTTTCTGTGCTGTGATGTTTTCTAAACCCTGACTGAAAGTCCTCAAACAGATTATTATTGAGCAGATAATCACATAATTGGTTTGCTACAGCTTTTTCAAGGATTTTAGAGATAAATGGAAGGTTAGATATAAACAACAGTTTATTAAGGCCACACATGAAGAAAAAAAAATACTTTTGCCATGATACAATTCATGTTGGAATATCATGTTGAGGTTTAAGTTGACATGTTCACATTAATCTCAACATTGCATCTCCACATAAAATAAGTCTCTCTCCACTCTATTATGAGGTCTATGGATATGCACCATCATACCTGCAATTAAAATTTCAGTTTATTATTGATACAATCTACTGTACATGACACATTTCTGCAAGCAGAAAAATGCTTTGTAATAATTTTGATTTTCAATTTTGACTTTTTTTTTACAATAATCTGCTTATTTTTTGAGATGGAGTACTGTTGTGAGGGTCTTTTTTCAAAGTCAGTGGTCATTTCAGCACCACTGACAGCTCCTGACCTGATTTGTAAGTGCTGATACAATTTGACGGAGCCATGCTCTGTCCACAGTTGTCGTTGCTTCCCCTTTGCCATCTCCTTCCCATAAAAATAACCAAAATAAAATACACAATGTTGGTTTAATAAATACTGTATACACTGTGTGCATGTCTCTTCATTCTCTCTAGCGCTAAAAGAGACATTCCTTGTTGCTAAAATCAGTTGGTACAATTTCATCAATTCATTTGCACAAAGCATTTTGCAAAGTTGTAAGTCTGACTGATTGTCCATATTCAGTTTATGCGGCAACTTATGTGGAGCGATCACACTTTGAGTGACAAGTCGAGACAAAATGGTATCCCTACTTTATTTTCAAAAAAGCAAATTTAATCTCATGTCAAACTTATGTCATATCGACATTTACTTTTTATGTTTTTTTTTATGTTTTTGCTCCTTGGTGTTTTACCTTTTAATTTCTCAAGGACTTTGATCAACCCTGGTTGTTTTTAAATGTTCTTTAATAAAGCTGACTTGACTTATTGGGCATAATAGGCCCTTGTTCCATCTGTCTGAATCACATACAAATATACACAAAGGAAAACTGAAATTTCAGAAAGATTTGAAATGATGGACTTTATAATTTTGGTCAAGGACAGAAGTACATTTCAAGTCTGGCCTAAAATATCTGCCAGTCAAATCTTATTCATCTACAATAAAAGTACTGTCGTCCAATGTGCAGTATGTCTCTCTCTATGGTTATGAGTACAAAATGACATTTCCCAATCAATGCATATATGACTAAATGTGATGTATTCACCGTCAACCTTCTTATTCAATAACATAATCATCGTAATCACATTATTCTGTATGTGGATTTTTAAATTATACAAAGACAACTGACATTTTTTTTGTTTTCATGTGTCAGAACTTCGACCCATGATGGCTTTCTTTGTGTTTCTCTCTGGTCTCAACAGGATTATATAACATTTAGGTCCAAACAGTGCCACCAAGAGGCCAAAACTGGAGGCCAGGATGGCAAATACCTCCACTGCATCTGCATATTTGCCTGGTGAGCTGATGTAAGCAGGGACAAAGGCCACCCACACTGCACAGAAGATCAGCATGCTGAAAGTGATGAGTTTGGCCTCATTGAAAGTGTCTGGAAGATTCCTTGCTAGAAAAGCTAACAAACAACTGAGGACGGCCAGTAAACCAATATAACCAAGTAAAACGGAAAAACCAACTGTGGACCCAACTGCACACTCATAAACTATCTTGTCACTGTGATACCGGCTGTTTTTATGAGGCACTGGTGAAGCAGAGACAAGCCAGACAGTGCAGATTGCTGCTTGAACACAAGTCAGAACCAGAACTGTCCCTCTCTGCTGCACAGCACCAAACCACTTCAGACTGGACTCACCTCCTGGTTTGGAGGCCCTGAACACAGCCAGAACCACCATGGTTTTCACCAGGATACATGAGACACAAAGCAAAAAGCTGATGCCAAATGCTGCATGTCTTAGTTGACAAGTCCATAATCTGGGTCGTCCAATGAAGAGCAACGAACACAAGAAACACAATTTGAGAGACACCAAGAGAAGAAAACTGAGTTCTGAATTGTTGGCACGAACTATAGGTGTTTGGTGATGATGGATGAAGATGCCCAGAACAACAACACAGATACATGTGCCCAACAGTGAGGTGGTTGTCAAGCAGATACCCAGAGGCTCATGGTAGGAGAGGAACTCTGTTTTCTTAGGAACACAGTGGTCACGCTGGGGGCTGGACCAGAAATCTTCTGGACAACTGGTGCACTCCATGGAGTCTGAGAAAAGAGGGAAAGTGATGAGATACATGTTTATACAACATCTCTGAAGTGTGGTGTTTCAAACTTTACACTCACCAGTTGTATTGCTGATCTTTCCCTCAGAACAAGGGACACAGTCAAAACAACACTCAGGTTCCCCCTTCTTTCTGGCCATGCGGGAACCTGGAGGACAGCTCTCACTGCACACTGACCGAGGAGGCTGTGTGGAGGAAAATCAATATCTGTGAGTCTGTGAGAGTAATCTGTAGGGACATGTCCACAGGCAAAGTTATTGTGGCCTTGAAATCAAAACTAACCTGTTTGGATTCAAAGTTCCAGAAGATTTTGTCTTCATCCAGTGTGAGTTCTTCACCTTTGAAGGCTGACCTCTTAACCTCACCCACATTTTGAACTTTAGTTCTTCCATCAGGGAGCCACACCCAGTTCATGATGTCATATATTGGTAAGGTATCACCATTTTCATCAAATGACACTTGATCACCAAAGTTTGTTGTGAAATTGACTTTTTCCAAGTAATACATAAGCTTTGGAAACCAGAATTAGACATAGAAGGAAAACAAAGTAATTAAAATTCCCACCCCAAATAAATAAATAAAATAATAAAAAAGTTTGGGCACACCTTCTCATTTAATGTGGTCCAAAGGTGTGTCCAATCTTTTGAGTGGTAGTGTATACTTTAAAGCCATAACATGGAAGAATTCAACATTATTGGTTTTTGAGCTTTCCCATGAACAGCAGTAAAGATGAATTTATTAAGAAGCAAGCCTAACTTCACCAAAGGACAGAACTGACAGCTGGGTATGATCTGTTTTGATTCAGCCTGTGGCAGTGTTCTTTCTGCAGCCCGTCACAAAGCACAATGGTTTAGCCAATTGTGAAGACGTTGCTTATTGTGTCCACATATCCACATATCTGTGTGTGTGTGACATCACCCCCCTCCTCCCAGAGGTTGGTCAAATTGGGCAACCTGGATAGGTAGTTGGGCACAACATTGGTTTTGCCAGCTCTTTATCGGATTACAAATTTATAGGGCTGCAGGGACAACCAGCATTTCAGGTGACTGTTGAGGTCCTTCGTAGAGTCGATCAATCCAAATCAAACTCTCTCTGCACTAAGTAATATCTCAGGCTTTCTAAGGCCCCTTGTTTCTCCACTGCTGAGTATTTGGTCTCTCTGGGCAGAAGTTTTTTTTTTTTTTTATAGAATCTCTCCTCCCCTGGGTCAAAACAGCTCCCAGTCCAACAGCTGAGGCATCCACCCTTATTAGGAACCACTTTTTGAAGTCAGGGCTCTGAAGGACAGGCAAGGAACACAGGTATGCTTTGAGGGTGCAAAAAGATCCTCTCACATTCCTCAGCCCAGGCCACAGGGTTCATCTGGTCATTCATGGTAAGTGCAGTGGGGGACCTGCAATCATATCAAACTGGGGCACAAATCTTCTGTACCAAACAAGACCCAAGACAGTCTGTTCCTCATTTTTGGTCCAAGAACAAGGGATTGCTGGATAGCCTCTATATTTTCCACTTGTGGATGCACATTCCCTCCTCCAAGCTGGTAGTCCAAGTACTTGAGCTGGTAGTCCACTATTGAGCCCACTCATACTTTGGATTTTCCTCAGAACTCACCTCACAAGCTGGACATGATCCTCTCAGGTGTGGCTAAAGATGAACAGCATCCAAGTCAGTAGAACTGCAGTCCTAACAATCCTGCAGGACCTTGTCCATAAACCACTAGCTGGGGCTTCATGCAGGACAAATAGCATTGCTGTAAATTTAAATAAACCTGCCCCTGTGCAAAATACAGTGTAATCTCTTGCACATATTCAAAGTGATGATGAATGTGGCCAAACCCATTCTCCCACTTTTGTTGAACTTTCAGGAAGGTTCTCATGAGGGTCACAAGCTCTTCCAGCGGGGCACTTGAGCCAACAGCGACAGGATCGGGTCTGATTACCCTGTCAGACACTTCAGAGGAAGAGTTGGTCTCCCAGACCTGCTGCTGGGAATACAGTCCAGTCTGCCTTGGAAGGCGAGCTGTCCTTTTCCAATTAGCCATCTCACTTCTTACACCATATATGGTAAGGTTCTTTCAGGCTACTACTACCACTACTGCTATTGTAAATTATGGCGGAAGGGGTTGTGACACGGCTCACAATCGCCATTGCATTGTTCAACTGCACAACTCTCAAGACAGGTTCCAACCTCAGAGGTTAAATGCCTTTTTTTCCACCAGGTAGTCAGAGATGAAGAAGCCTCTTGGACGAGAGGTGAAACATCTTCAACTTAAGTACAGTCGCCTTCAACTAACACAACTAACACACTCATTGGCTGTTTATACAGAACCATTCTTTCTAAATGGTTGAGGGTAGAGACCTCAAATAATTGTGTATGGCATCATACTTGCAGGGTGGAGGGGCTTCAAAAGAGGTTGTTTTCTCCATAAATGGTACATTATTACCAAGATTACTGTACAGGAATAACCTAAGTAAATGTAAAAGTTCTTCATTGTGGCACTACAAAATAAATCAAGCTCATAAGCATTGTTAGGTTAATCACAAAGTTATTACAATTTTCTGCATAAATGAGTATTATACAAAGTATAGGATATGTTTTTGGCAGCTTGGGGGACAAGCAGAAGGAAATTGAGCTTGTAACTGGAGGGTTTCTGATTCAAATCTCAGGCCACTCTTAGGGGCTGATGTGCCCTTGAGCAATATTTTAAATACCTTTCACCTGTAGTACAACTGCTTATATTAACATTTTACACAAATTCAGTACACTAGAGTATCTATTACCAACAAGCCTACTAAATAGGATTTAACTAGTCTATTCTATTGCACACATTTCATTAAACTTCAAAAGAAAAACAAAGTATTCACTGAAATTAAGAAATGGAGTGTAAACTGATATCTCACCTGCCATGGCTCCAGTCTTTGTAAGTGAGCACAGGTGTTGTTGCTGAAAGGTCCTCTCCCTGGCTCACACTGCAGCATGTCATCAAGAGCATATGCCAGAGCGTATACAGCCTTATACACATTATACTCTGCCCTGAGGTCTGAAACATCCAAGAACTCAGTCTCCACATTCTCTATAACTTCCTGTCCTGTGCATAATTGTCCTCCAGCTCCCTCCCAACCTGCTGGCGGTGGTGCAAATCTACACTGAAATGTGTGTTCCCAAAACTCATTCACCTAAAATATAGGATTTGAGGTTTTGGCACTGTTTCATTTTTGCATGTACAATATCAGATTGAAACATTTAATACTCACTATGCTATTTCCGCTGATTGCACTGTATTTTAGATCAGGACGTATTTGTAACAGGAAGTCCCTGAGCCCTGGTATTCCTCCTCGACGAATGGCAATGCCCAGTGTTCCACCCAGGTACGGCATGAAGTCGGTAGTGTGGAGTGAAGAGCCTGTTGTCCAGGCTTCACTGGCCATCCACTGCAGGCCTGTTACATTCTGCCTCACCACCTGTACATTGCATAACATCAGGTATATACATTCTGTTTTCAAATACCTGGTTCCAGACAATTATTCCACAAAATCCAACTACCAGGGTCAAAATGATTTGCCCCCCTGATGCTAATACTGTAGTCAATTGTGTCTCCTTTTTGCTGGAAAACAGACTGCAGTCATTTGTTGTAGTTTTCAACATGTCTCTGACTGTCTCCTGAGGAATCCCCGCACATTCTTCTTTGGCAACGCTCTCAAGATCCTCAAGATTTGATGGCCTTCTGGTATGGACCTTTCGTCTTCAGTTCACCCCAAAGATTTTCAATGGGATTTAAGTCAGGACTTTGTGCAGACCAGTCAATTATGTTCACTTTGGCCTTCTGGAGGTAGTTCTTCACCAGGAGCAACACGTGTTTTGGGTCATTATCGTGTTGGAAGACAAAGCAACAACCCGGACCCAGTTTTGCTGCTGACTGCTCCAGGTTTTCTTTCAAAATATTCACATATTGTTCTTTCTTCATGATTCCTTCCACCTTGACAAGATTCCCATTTCCACACACACTGAAGCATCCCCACAGCATAATACTCACACCACCGTGTTTCACTGTGGGGAAGGTGATCTTTGGGTTATACACCTCTCCCTTCTTTCTTTAAACATAAGCAATATATCTTTAGACAAAGACTTGTAGTTTAGTCTCATCTGACCAATGGACATGCTTCCAATATGCACAATCTTTCTCCAGGTTGACCTTAGCATACTTCAGTATGGCTTTAAAGGGTTTCTTCTACAGAAGTGGAGTTCTTGGTCTGCAACTCCATAGTCCTTTTCTGTGCAGAGCTCTAGTAATTGTCTTCTTTGATACTACAGGTTCTTTCACTAGTGTCTTGGCAGTTGTTCTGGGGTCTTTAGACACATCTTAGTCTTCAAAATATTTCACTTCTTGACCAATCATTTCTTGATGAAGCTTCTCACTCCAGTTCTTGATACTTGGAAACACTGTGATAACTTTGTAAACCCTTCTCCTGCTTTGTGAGCATCATCAATCCTTGTTCTAGTATAACTGATTTCGTTTGCTTTTTGCATGAGATTTTACAACTTGATTCACTTTTGAGCAGTATACAATGAAGCACATCATGGCACAACAGTGGTTTGTACTATGGCTCAATAAAAAGGTCAGTTCTTAAGGGGGTAATAATTTTGACCCCTGTAGTTTTGGGATTTTGTGGAATAATTTCATTTCTCTGTGCAAAGTCAAATGGAATGCATCCAAAATAAAACTAGGATCTTTGAAAAAGCTGTGCTAAAAAAATCTTTGCTCTCTTTAACAGCAGGTGGGAGATACTTTGCCATTGGGAGAAAACAATGGCATTTTCATAGGGGGGCTAATAATTTCAGCTGTAAATGGTGCCACATTTGTAAATGGTGCCACATTTGTAAGGAAAATGTATGTGTGGTTTGAGCAACAGAGTTGAGTATGTGGGTTGCACCCATGGAAGCCTGATTAATTCCCATCACCAATATAAATCCTCATTGGTTAATGTAAGTTATTCAAATTAAAGCTAAACATCCACACTTTAATCACATCTTTAATCACATCACAACTGAGGGAGTAGAACTACTTGAAGACAAAATAGCAAATATTGAGGACAGCTTCAATTACCCCGGGGTCCCACAAGCAAAAATGGAACCATGAAGAGGCCCCAAAAAGATCTGCCAAAATCAAATACCTACACAAGCCAGGTACTCAAGAGTCAGCTGAATGGTTGGAACAAGATCCAAGTCATCAACACCTACATCCTGTAAGATACCCTGTTGACTTGATTGCCTGGCCAAAGGAAGAGATATATGCCCCTGATAGACAAGACAAGGAAGCTCCTCCCCATGCATGCATTACGTAAAGTCCAAAACAATGAAGATGTACATTAAGCGGAAGAAAGGAGGTTGAGGACTAATGAATGTCAAAGCTACTATCCAGGATGAAAGAACTAACATCCAACAATACATCAAGTAGATGACCCCCAATGATAAGTAAATGTCTAAGGCAGCTGAAACCCAGCAGAGAGGAGGAGTCAGAGGGGCAAAAATGTAAGGGAAAGTTCCATCTTCACATTGAAGAAGTGGCTGATGTTGGAAAAACATACCAATGGTTTGAGAAAGCTGGACTGAAAGACAGCACAAAGGCACTGATCATGGCTGCACAGGAGCAGGCCCTAAGCACTGGATCAATAGAGGCTGGGGTCTACCACACCAGGGAGGAACCAAGGTGTAGACTGTGTAAAGATGAGACAGTTCAGCACATCACAGCAGGGTGTAAGTTGCTGGCTGAGAAGTCATACATGGAATGCCACAACCAACTGGCTGGAATAGTGTACAGGAACATCTGTGTGAGTATGGACTGGAGATCCCAGGATCAAGATGGAAGATACCTACAAAGGTGTTTGAGAACAATAGGGCTAAGATCCCGTGGGACTTCCAGATCCAGGCAGACCAATTGTTGGTCGCTCATCAACCAGACATAGCAGTTGTTGATAAGCAGCAGAAGTGACCAGTAGTCATAGATGTGGCAATCCCAAGTGACAGCAACATCAAAAAGAAAGAACATGAGAAGCGTGAAAAGTACTAAGGGCTGAGAGAAGAGCTAGAGAAGATGTGGGGAGATGTGCTTGGAACACTAGGAGCTGTAACTCACAAACTGTGAGAAACTGACTCCAACAGATTCCAGGAACAACATCTGAAATCTCTGTCCAGAAAAGTGCAGTTCTGGGAACAGCCAAGATACTGCACAGAATCCTCATGCTCCCAGGCCTCTGGGAGAGAACCCGAACTTGACAAAGACAAGACCACCCAAGTGGGAAAAATTTTGATCGATAGATCGATCTATCGATAGAAAGATAGAAGCATGTTACACAGTATTACAAGCACAGTGTAATTTGTTCCTGTAAACATTATCACACTAAAATACTTTTAACAAACTAAAAAAGTTCAGGTCAGAGGTGTAACATCACTGCTTACATCTATTTAATACAAACTAATAGTTATATATAAAAATAACTACACCAAGTTTTATGAAAATGTATCAGCACTTACCTCTTTCATGAGGTGGAGCATCCGACTCTCATGTGCAAACACAATCACCACTCGAGCTGTAGATTTCCTCATCACATCCACTATTCTCCTTAGTTCATCAGGGTCGTCACCCTGGGGCAAAATCTCTGTGTAAGCCAGACAACCTCCACCAGCTGGACCCAGATCAGAGTGAAAGGATCGGGCAACGTGGACTCCATAATCATCACCACTGACGATGAGACCTGCCCAGGTCCAACCAAAGTGTTTTAGAATCTGAATCATAGCATTCACCTATGTGGACACAGAACAGAGGGATTAGTGCACAGGCTGGAATCATCTTTCACTAGAAATCCTGTTTAATAACTGTCTTTAAATGTTGTATATTTAACAACAAACAGTTCTGTAAATGAGACATAGGGCTATAAAGCAGCAGAGGTCAAGAAGAACAAGGATATTTTTACACTTTTCATACAGCTAAAATGCAACATAAAGTGCTTTACATAAACACACCCCCATCCACCCCATACATACATTTACAAATCTTAATATATACAAGTAAGACATTAAAGAAAAATCAATCATACAAGACAAAGGAGCTGGGGGAATGTTATCTCAGAAATCTGCAAATCACCAGAGGTAGATTTATAGATAAATATATAATAGAATAGAATATCAATAATTATATAAATGAAATAGTAAATACATAAATAAAATATCAAAATAAAATAAATTGGGTCATATAAATTACTCAACCAATAAACAAATAGCAAAAAATTATAGACAGTTTAAAAAAAACTTACTGATTACAAGATTTTTTTTTTCCATCTGCACTGAATAAATATTAGTCAGTGCAGATGGAAAGTTGTAGCACATCAATTTTGCAAATTGATTTTCACCTGAAAAGCATCACTCGGGATCGTCCTAAAGAAAGATGGAAACTTTTGTCTGTCACTCAGGCAGGAACATGTGGAAATATAACTCACCTGCAAAACAACAGATCACATATCCTAAAAAGGTACTCTTTTTTTTTTTAATTGTTTCAAAATTTTAAGGTTGAATATTCAACTTTAAGACCTTCATTAAATGCAGTGTAAAATAATTAAGGTAATTTAATTTTAGTAACATTTAAATTCACTCACAATAATCATTGAGTTGAAGGACTTAAAAACTTACCATAGGCACTCTGTACAAACCTAAGACCGTAGAAATTGCTATAGAATTTGAAGAGGCAGAATCACCCACAATCCCTAGGACTGGAGGAGTTCCTACACAGTTCTCCTCTAATGTAACTTGCTCCTCTTGACCATTGACTAAGGTCAGTGCTGCACGAAATCCAGTTCCTAGTTGGACGCAGTTATCATACAGACTGTATCCCAGAGTCACATTAGGCAGCAGGATGGAGTTTCTGTTGATCTCATCAATAGCAAAGGCCATGGTCTGAGGCAGCTTAAATCCTATAATATCAAAACTAATTCCAAATGTAAGTTTATTATTTAAATTATATCATACAGTAATATATAATAGTAATATAATAAATATACAGTAACAGTCAGGTAAATAGATGTTACCTGAATTATACTTAAAAGGATAACATCTAATAAAACAACAAAGAATAAACTTATAATGCAACACGTTTACATCAACTATAGAAAATAAAAAGTAAATTCTATCAATGGCTTCATCAGCTTTGTGCTGTTTCCCTCATAAACTCACCCATAGCAGGTTGGCTGCTGTGGCTCTGAGGTAAAAGACAGGTCAGGATAAGCAGGAAAGAAATGAAGCCTGAAAATCCCACCTAGAATCACATCTCCAGGTTTGTGCATCCCATTTAGATGAAACTGTCCCTGTAACTGACAAAAAATAGAGGAGGACACAGCAGAGGAAAAGCAGAACATTAGCCAGAGGAGGCTGGTGTTTAAAAGTAACCTCATAACTTTGCTCTGGTTCATCCCTGTCTAAATGCAGGATCATCACAATGTCACCACATTTTATGTATTTGCAGTGTTGTTTATTTTTGCACACCACCCATCAGGGCAGAGGAAGAAACTGTAGGGGCAGGGCCTAAACATCTATCTTCTTAGACTAATTTATTATGAAACTTATTATGAAAACTTTATTTGAACACAGCATGTTATTTCTGCCAAAAGGGGGTCGCTCAATCAAAACAGTAACAAAACACTTGGTTTGATGTCGTAAAGCAGCATGAAATTTGGAAATTGGGAACAGCATCTCCACATTTAAAAGAGCAATCACCCCTCTGGACATCCTGACCCCCCCTCATATCAGTCATTAAACATCAACAAATCTTTTGCAAATAATCCCTTTGCACTTGAGGCCTGTTGATGTGGATCTGTGTTCAGTCCAGTGACCAATCATACGAGAGAAAACTGTAACACAACATGAATTTTCCTGCTGCGACTGTAAAAGAATGTGATATGTGAAATTACCACAATTACAATTAATATTCTCATAGAAGGCCATTTGTGTGCTATAGCAGTTTATGGTCAGTAGAAGGTGCTATAGGGTTTTCTGCATTCTGTTATTACAGAGATGTTTCCTGCATTCAAGTCAGCTGACTGGAAGATAAAGTTTCTGCGACTGTGTATCCTGAGAAATCACAGAGACATGAGCAACTGACTTTATCACATCCACTTCCAATAGTGTGGAAAATCCTGCCTTTATTTAGATTTTCAGGTCTATTTGAATATAAGAAATTCAGGATTATGTGCTGTGCGATGCTGAATTTTGAAAACCATTACCAGGTAGTACATCTCATGTAGGTACTTATCCTGAAACACTGTGTTCCATCAGATAGTCCGTCTAAGTATCAGAGCTTCATCATCTAAAACACCATTGTGACAGAAACACAGATAACATGAATATTTTATACTATATATATTATATATGTTGTAAAACATACATTCTCAGCTGTTTCTAACCACCAGCAACTGCAATAATATTAACATAAAAAATGTTTTGATCAAACCTCTGACAATCATATGAACATCTAATAATGACTATCAGAATTAAAATATCATTGAATCACATTTTTAATGGAGGTTAATAAGAAAGAGGTAAAACACATCCATAAGATGATGAATAACATGCAAAACACATTTATTTCTGATCAGAGTGACAGCTGACTAAACAGACTCAGCAGCAGGATTAACACATGTATTTGGAAAAAAAAAAAAACTTTTGATAACTTGTGCATGAATGCTTTCATGCAACCAACCCGAGGCTCAGTTCAGCCTCTGACAAGGAAATGAACATCATCTAGAATTGTCACAGATAAACGTGATTTAACATTGATACCACTCATTTAACCACTCACAAATCTACCAACTCTATACAAGGCTTAACACATTAGCCTTTCAGAACTAAGACATTGTGATCAGTCTGAAGAATTAAAACATTTTAGTTGCCTTTATTTACACTCTTAAAGATACTTTGACCTGGACAACTGAGAACCTAAACAGACATCATATGCACAAGCTTAAGCAAATGTGTTGTTTGTTTCAGCTTTAACTTGCTCCATATACCATTGTAAAAGATCGACAGAAAAAGAATGAATGATAGAAATTGTATTTTATTAAAACCTTTCTCTGACCTCAGGACTCAAGCCAAAGGCAATAGTCACCCTTGCTCCATCTGTCTGTATTACCATCACTTACACACAGAAAACATTTTAGGGCTAACCCAAGTCACAAAAAGATTAAAATATTGTCGACTATCTTCTGGATTTTGGTCTGGCCTAAAATATCTGCCAATTCAATTTTATTAATCCAGAGTAAATGTTTTGTGAGGACTTCATTGACACTGTCAAGTTATGTTAGTTTTCTTCAATGCAGCTCTTGCCAGAACTTGAAAAAATGACTGGTTCAAGACTGAAAAATGCAGTGGACAACTCAATTATCTTCTTTTCTTTCATTCAGAATAAGTTTCTTTGGTTGATATCCTTGATGAACAAAATATTATGTTACTCAAACTGACACTTTAAACATTCATAATCATCAATATCCAAAATAAACAAATTTTGTTATTTAACACTTTAAACATTTTATCAATCTCAGTCATTTATGTTACAAATAAACTAACATACAACTAATAAAGCCAACTTGTGTTTTCCACCAAAATAAGAAAGCAAAATTAGATCACATTAAGTGATGGATTAATAAACAACACCCACTAATTCAGACAACTAGTCATAATTAAACACAACTGAACAACTAACAAAATCCAATTTATAAATCCAAACTTTATACATCTCAAAATCATCCATACCAATTATGCCATCAGGTCTTTAACCAAGAGCTGTTCAACTATCCAGGTTGTTTTCCTGAGAAATCCCAGTGAGAGCCTTCCCCCCCCCCCCTTTCTTTTTTCCCCAAACTTTTCTTTGCCATGTGTCTTCTCAGCTGGTGCACAAAGAAATAGTTCCCCCTGGAAACATGGGCTAGTCTCCAGGCTGTTGCTGACCACAGACTGTCCCTGCCCCCTACAGGCAGGGAGGTCCGGAGCTTCTTCCACGAGTTTATGTTTAAAGCTTTGACACAACAACCGCAATTAATTGTATGTATGTATATATATATATATATATATATTTACAGTCAGGATTTAGATTACATCATAGCACTGAAACAGCACCAGATAAAGTTACCAAAATCCTCCTCTTGGCCTCAGATAATGCTCTAGTCTCTAGACTTGTCCTGTTTCTATTGCAGAGCATGCAGGGCTCAGGGCTTGGGCCAATACTTTTTACACTGGATATGCTTCCTTTAGGGAACATTATTAGAAAGCACAACATACACTTGTATGTGAAGATTCTCAGTCATCAGGTCATGGTATCCAAAAGTGCAGCAACAAAAAAAGGCAACTGGACTTAGTTGAATTTCTTGAAGACGTTTCGCCTCTCATCCAAGAGGCTTCTTCAGTTCTGTTTGACTGGTGGAGAGTCTGGGACTTATAAACTCTGTCAGGTTCTTGGTCCATGGGTTGTGGTTTGGACAGGAAGGGGGTGTGAGTTGTTAACTAAAAGGTTAGATCAGTCGTTAAGTCGTCAAAGGGTTGTTAGTTATTAGCTGGTGTCTCAGCCCACCTCCCCTGTTCAAGGTTGGTTGCTCCAGTTTGGCAAAGATGGCTTCTTTTACTCCTCTTTCAAACCATCTGTCCTCCCTGGCCAAAATCTGAACATTACTGTCCTGGAACGAATGTCCTGTCTGGTGTAAATGTAGATAGACTGCTGAGTCCTGTCCTGAGTGGGTCTGTCTTCTGTGTTGGGCCATGCGTTTGTGGAGAGGTTGTTTTGTCTCTCCAATGTACAAGTCGTTGCAGTCCTCACTGCACTGAACCGCATATACCAAGTTGGTTTTCTTGTGGTGAGGTGTTTTGTCTTCGGGGTGAACCAGTTTCTGTCTGAGAGTGTTGTCCGGTTTGAATTGTATTGGAATGTTGTGTTTGTTGAAAATCCTCTTAAGTTTTTTGGACACGCCGGCCACGTAGGGGATGACAACATTCTTGCAAGAGAGCTCCTTTTTCTCTTTTGTTGTGTTTGTTTTTGAGGTTTTTGTGATGAGAGCATCAGGGTAAGAAGAGAGGCACTCATCATGCCTAGTGCCTACTGTACAAGCCTGGTGGGGCAGTGCAGTGATCTGGGATTGCTGCAGTTGGTCTGGTTTAGTTTCAGCAACATTATGTGTCCAAAGGTCAGTTGACTACCTAAATATACTGAATGACCAGGTTATCCCATCAATGGAGTTTTTCTTCCCTGAGGGCATGGGCATATTCCAAGATGACAATGCCAGGATTCATCGTTCTCAAATTATGAGTGGTTCAGGGAGCATGAGACATCATTTTCACACATGGATTAGCCACTACAGAGTGCAGACCTTAACCCGATAGAGAATCTTTGGGATATGCTAGAGAAGGCACAGACAGTGGTCCGACTCTCCCATCATCAGTACAAGTTCATGGTGGAAAATTAATGTAATACTGTACAGAAATAAAACATATGACATTACAGAAGCTTACTCAAACAATGCCACAGCAAATGTGTGCTGTAATCAAAGCTGAAGGCAGTCCAACCAAATATTAGTGTAGTATTGAGTGTGTGACCTTTTTTTGGTAGTAACTTTTTATTTGGCCAGGCAGTGTATATATAAAAGGGCCTAAGTAAAATATTGTCTTGCTGTTTTCATGACCCAGTGCCTCGACCCATGATGGCTTTCTTTGTGTTTTTCTCTGGCCTCAACAGGATTATATAACATTTAGGTCCAAACAGTGCCACCAAGAGG